>VWZO01000488.1:536294-552864 GCA_013396975.1 Bucco capensis | reverse complement strand
TTCCAGCCCTGACAATTCTGTGATTCTATGATATTTCCAGCCCTTCCTACTGTTAGTAATAGAAAAGCCATTTGTGAACATTGAGTTTGCTGATGTGAAAGCTGTGAAGCTTGGTTGATCTTGTTCTTTGCAAACTGAATGCCCTTTCTTGATGCTAGTAGCTAGAACAAATAACCAAGTTGTAACAGAACAGAAAATATTCAGGAAAACTGGTAGTTAAGACCACATTATAACTTCCTGAAATAAAGGGTATTTCTTTAAGCTCCTTTTAGCATTGTTTTGGTTGTTCTTAGTTGGGCATTTCTGAGGTTTGGAAGCCTTCTTAAATAGTCCTGCCATGATCATGGTGTGTTTAGCTACTGATGTTTGAGACAAGGATTTCCCTTCTTTAAAATAAACCTTGGAGCACCCCAAAATGATAAAATGAAGATGAAGGAAGGAAAAAACCAAACCAAACCACCAGTCTCTCTCAGACATACTGGCTGAAATACTCACTAAAACATCCTAAAGGTCAGACAAAGCACAGAAAAATGGTTTTGAGGAACACTTTCAAGAGAACAATCATGAAATCCAACCCGTTCCAGAGCAGTACTATGATTCCAAATGTCATTAAGAGCTTCTCAACAAAAAAAACCAAACAAATCTCAAGTGCTAAAGCATCTCATCTGTTGGGAACACATGCAGAGCCATCGTGGCAAGGCTCATTAGCATAAAACAACCAATAAAACTTATGCTGCAATAACTATATTGCTTTTAAATTATTCTATCTTTCACAAATTGCCTAAAACTCATGTAACATTAAATAAGGAATCAATAAATTCCACAGTGGAGCAAGAAAAGCACTGTTAACACATTTATACCAACATAATATATGAGCACAAGTCTTTTTACAGCTCCCTAGTGCCTATATTGTACTTGAGTTGTGCTCTAGCTTCATTTGTGAGAATACCTTTATAACACACATTCATTATCTGATGGGGACTGCATTTTTCTAGCATTTATTAATTTATTCCTTACAAATTAGCAAGGGAGCAATTTCTGACTTTTAAAGGAAGATCTGCTAACACAAGGAGAATTTTTAGTATGGCTTACACCATTCAGTTCTCCTGGAGCCATCTGAAAAAGGACACAGTGAGCCCAAAACAAAGTTCTTGCTTGCTGGAAAGGTAGTTTTGCATCATGAATTTGCTTACTTACTTGTTACTAGGCATGGTTAGGGGACAAGCACAAGGCTGGCAGTCACTTGGAGAGCCTTGGACAATGCCATAAAATCCCAGTGCACACCTCTCACAATGGTGACCAGCAGTATTGTGCTGACAGTTCTGCAGAGGGAAGAGACAGAATGACAGCTGTATTTGATAATGACAAGAAGGCAGACAACATTTTATTTCCTGCCTGAGGGATGCAAACTCATTTCAATTCATAATTTCTCTCTCCCTGATATGACTACTTGCTTTAAGCATCCCTCAAATGCCTGCTGAGTTATATATGGCTTTATAAAGAGGAAGAGTGGAGACATGGAGCTAGCCAGATGTATCCTACAGAATTTCTTATCCTGTTCATCCTTCCTTCCACCCACTGAAGAAGGAGAAACAATCAGTTAAAATTCAATCTGCTTGGATCAGGTGATGTGTATTATTACCTCTAAGGGCAGAGTTATGTTTATTGCATATCACATGCTATGTTGCCTCTTTAGCTTCCAGGCATCTAAGTTTTTCTTGTTACAAAAATATTAATTCAGAGGGGGGAAAAAAAGGCACTGCATCATCTGAACTCAGAATGGAAAAGTTTCAAGGTAGATGGTTTGTTTTTATGGCCTTCCCCTTCAACTTTGAGACTTCAGCTATTCTAGCAAAATTGTCCTTTCTTCTTTTTGATCAGTTACACGACTTGTGAATTTTACATGAAGATTAACCTAGTGCCTAAGTTCAGCAATGTAATACCTGACAAACTGATGTTTCAGGGTCACACAGAGTACTGTGTCCATGACACTGACATGGGACACATGCACCTAAGGACTGAACAGGTGTCCTTCCCACAGCTGGAGATGGATGCCTATAAAATCCTGGAGAGCAGGACTGCAAGAAATCAGATGCAGAAGAAAAGAGATCATTAGAGAGTGGACTGAGTATGAGGAGCACTGCAAACCCATCTTCCCAATCACTACTTTCTACAGCTTGTGAAAAGAAGCTGACAGGCTTCCAGCTGTGTTACAAACAATATGCAGTACTTTAGAGATAACAAGAGCCAGCTCTAATTGGAAACAGTGCTGAAAAATCCCTGGAGCACTCCACTGGTACCAGGCTTTTCATATTACAACTTGAGAAACCTTTCATTCCGATGCACAACACCTCACTCTTCTCACTGTGCATCAAGCCTCATTTCTTTCATTTCTTAAGCATAAAGGTTTGTTTTCAGAATGTTTTGGGGGTTTTTTTCCTTGTATGATTGTGGAGAGCAAGCATGATGATGATTCTGTTTCCTTTGCCCTTGCTGAGTTTTCCAGGTTTGACAAGCTAATACCTGCTTACACACTTCCTGAGGGATAACAAGCAACAAGCCAAATGACAATAATCAAGGAAATGGCTATGTGGCTGCATTATTTACAGCTATATGATTTAAAGAGCAGAAAAGTACAGAATTCAAAATAGTAAAGGTTTGCCATGTCTTGAGACCATCAGCCCCAAATCAAGTTTATCTGTCACTAACTCTTCTCTACCCGAGCTTGGCAATGAAATTCTGAGAGCAACTCAAAAACTACTAGCAAAGCTGAAACATGCAAATTCAACCATTTGAACTTCATTTCAGGCTTATTGTGCATATCTTTGAAGGTCTCTCTATAGCTCCCAGAAAACACACAGCTGTGGCACCAGAAAAATACAAACAGGACCATTTTGATAGCTTAGACCATGAAGTGTAAGTGTAGACAGACAAGTCACCCATCCCATGTATAAATCCTACTACCTAATGGTGCTAGGAGCCTATGGAAGTTGATGACATCATCTACTTGACCACAATTTCTGCTTTATGGAAAGAATGGGAATAGTAACACTTTTTACCCAGCAATAAAATGGATGCAAAAATCAACCAAAAGAGTATCTAGAGGAAGTGACTTTTTGTGATCAAAAGCAGGATGCTTCAGTCAAGCACTAGCTGACATGCTAGGTTCTATTCATACAACACCACTCTGACAGTTTTATAATCATTGCCAATACCTCCAGGAGTTTAAGTTATGGAAAAAAGCATAAACACAATTATTTTCTTTAGAATCACAAAGAAATTCATCTAACTCACTCCTGCCTTTTCCCTTTTTATTTTGACTTGAACTACATTAAGTTCCCTCAAGCATAGAAAACAGCCTAACTGCTTTTTCATGGTTTGTGAAGAATTCCAATTTAGATAAATAATCTCAAATGAAAGCAATTTTGTTTCTTACTACAATTTCCTAATTTTATCCCCTCCCTCTCCATCCTCACAAGAGTCCTCGTGGTACAAAGCACAGCTTTACAAATGCTGAGGGACTTTAGGATTGGGGTATAAATATCTGGTACATCCTCAAACAAATCTAATCTCTAATTGTTTGGGGTTTTTTTCTGATACACTATTGATACTTTTCTAATCTATTTTGATCTAAGCATTTCTGAGATGAAATGGGACACAGACAAAAGATGAAGCAGGCTACATTTTTCATCACTAGTCTGGAAGTTTCTCAGAAGTAGCCATTAGGGAAACTTTTACCACTGCTTTTTCAGTCTGGAGAAGAGAAGACTTTATCTATATTATGAGGAGACCTTCTTGTGGCCTTGCAGGATCTGCAGGGAAGCTCCAAGAGGGCTGGGGAAGGACTTGTTAGGCTGTCAGGCAGTGCTAGGACTAGGGGAATGGATCCAAGCTTGAGGAGGGGAGATTTCAGTTGGCTGTTAGGCAGAAGTTGTTGCCCAGGAGGGTGCTGAGCCACTGTGCCAGGTTGCCCAGAGAGGTGGTGGCAGCCCCAGCCCTGGCAGTGTTGGGGCTGGGAGCAAGCTGCTCTAGTGCCAGGGGTTGGAACTAGATGATCTTTAAGGTCCCTTCCAACCCTGATAATTCTGTGTGATTAAAAAAAAAAGGCCAAAAAAAGGGATATAAATGATATAAATGTCACTTCTAGTAAAAAGTGGCCATAGTCCTCACAACGCAATTACAGGACAAATCATGGGATAGAGAGATATATTCTGTTAGCATTTTCTTCAAAAATGCCTAGGTATCTGATGCTTTTTTTTCTCCTGCTAAAAATTAAATAACTCTTCACCATAACCTTCACTGAGCACTCTGAAAATAAACTAAGTTATGAGCATGTGAAGAGCACACAATTAAGCAAGAGGTACGAAGGTTGCAAGGGAGACATTTATTCCTGCCCCTGGTGGGTGTGAATTAAAATAACCTTCTAATTACATTATCATCTGTTTTCCATTGAAAATGCAATTTGTCACAGTAATTCAGAAATAAATAAATCAATCATTCTGTTCTGGTGTGCAAATGTTGGAGCCCATTAATTTCTCATCTGGGTATTTGCACACATTTAGGTGTACAGTCTTACCAAAAGAGTGTGTGCAACTAAATGACTTGTGAGGCTTTGTTCTGTGGTACCTAGTGACAGGACTAGAGGTAATGGGAAAGAACTAGCAGCCAGCAAGTTCCATTTTAACATAAGAAGGGACTTTTTTCCTTGGAGGGTGGTGGAGCACTGGCCCAGGCTGCCCAGGGAGCTGCTGGAGTCTCCATGTCTGGAGAGATTTCAAACCCAACTGGACACATCCTGTGCAAGCTGCTCTAGGTTCTCCTGCTCTGGCAGGGAGGTTGGACTAGATGAGCTCCAGAGGTTCCAACCCCTAACATGCTGTGATTCTGTGATTAGAATCTATACTAGTATTACAATAGTATTATTTTAGTGTTATATTAGCATTATACCCTTTTCTGTCCATAAAGCCTTGATCAGTCACAGAAATCAGCCTCAGAATTGCTGACCCCGTGAAGTATTTGAGTCATTGCCATGGTTTTAGTGGAGTATTTGCCTAAAGCAACAACAACAACAATAAAAAAGCACTTAAATTCCCTGTGAGTTGTTGCCAATGAAAGGAGTTCCCACTCTAATTACTTCTCCCCTCTTACTAATGAATGGAGCACAGAAGGTACAAAGACTTTCCCTGCCAGTCACTTGAGTACTGTACCTCACAAGACAAACCAGAATAACCCAAGGGGCAGTCACACTTCTCAATCAAGTAAGCTTGAGGAGTCATCCCAGACACAGTGCCACCTTCAGCAACTTCCATTGAGATCTCAGAAATCCTGGGAAAAAAAAAGAGGAAACATCTCCCATGAGATGAGACAAGCACTAACTCAAACCCAGTTAGTTCCTAGTCAGCTGGCATGGGACAAAAGGCTCTTATTTGGCTGACTGAAGGCTTCTTGATCTATCTACATCACTATTTTTGCCTCTGCTAAAGAAGAACAAAGCTACCACCACCTCCACACTCATTTTCCCTTTCTAGCAAAACAGTAAAACTAACTTTTCTCTCCTGCTTGGATTCTATCTCTCTTTTTTTTTTAATCTCCTTTCAACCAAACTATTAACAAAAGCTCATATCTGATTCTTCTTTTGGAGGGACTCATTAAGAAATTGAAGTCACACACTAAATGGAGCTCCAATTCACCACTCTCAGAGGAATGGCAATAAAATTGTTCACTAAATGAGCTTTTAATGAGGCAACTATTTAAGAAAAAATAAAATAAAATCCAGCCTCAGCAACTAAAGCAACCTAACAAGCTCTCCAGCAGACTTCTAAAACATTGGACATTTGTCTTTTGAGCAGGAATTTTAAGATCTGGAGCTGGATACCCTTTTTGTTTTTTCTTTTCTTTTCCCTTAGGATCATTTAGATACATAAACAATTGAAAGCAAACAAGAAATCCCACTACAGAAGCATCTACTAATAGCATAAAGGGATATGGTTCATGCCTGAACTTCTGACATTTTAACTTCCCAAACATTTGCTTGATTGTGTTAACAATAACATCCTTGCCTCCCAAGCACTCCTTGCCTTTCCAGCATGCTTGCTGACCTGCAAATAGGATTGAGTACATCACAGACAAAGATAACAAACACACTATCTAATGAAATACAGTTAATCCTAATATACCACAGTCATGTTCTTTCAGTTTACTTCTTTATTTGGGGAGTTTGTTAGTTTGTTTAAATGAATGCTCTGATCTGGAACCCCCTACAGCTCTTTGAGAAACACAAAGGGTAAATGAGTGTAAATTGTAAAGCTTCAAATATAATGAGAACCTAAGAGAACATGTGGAAGACTGTGTGACTAGCTAAATTAATGTCAATAATGGTGCTGGAGTCTAGTCATTAAGTGTCTGCATTGGGCAAATGCAGAGGAGCTCAGAGAACTGCTCAGCTCCTCCTCATGCTGCTCACTGCCCAGTCATCTACTCCCAAACTTTGATTGCTGACTGGCTGAGGGATGCTCCTCTTCTCCTCATTGGCATATAGGCAACAATGTTTGGATAACTGTAGGAAAAACAAATCATAGAACCATAGAACAGTTCCAGCTGGAAGAGACCTTGAAGCTCATCAGTGCAGCCTTTGTCCTAGCCCTAGCAACCTGCTAAATGATGCCTCCCAATGCAACATCCACCTGGCTCTTAAACACCTCCAGGGATGGGGACTCAAGCACCTCCCTGGGCAGCCTGTGCCAATGGCTCACAACCCTTGCAGCAAAGAAATTCCTCCTAATGTCTAGCCTGAACCTCCCCTGGGGCAATTTCCATCCATTTCCCCTTGTCCTATCACTCTCCACTAAGGAGAACAGAGCAGTCCCTGCCTCTCTACAACCTCCCTTCAGGTAGTTCTAGAGAGCCAGGAGGTCTCCCCTCAATCTCCTCTTTCCCATGCTAAACATGTCCACTGCTGAGTCAGGTAAGAGTTTTGTGATTAATCTTAATACAAGGAGGAACTTTTTTCCTTGGAGGGTGGTGGAGCACTGGCCCAGGCTGCCCAGGGAGCTGCTGGAGTCTCCAACTCTGGAGATATCCAAAGCCTCACTTAGACACATCCTGTGCAAGCTGCTCTAGGTTATTCTAGAGCTCCAGAGGTCCCTTCCAACCCCTACCATGCTGGGATTGAGCTTAGGTGACCAGACCCATACCTCTTGGCAGCTTGTGTCAATGCAAAATCCTCAAATCACCTACTAACTTAAAGCTTGTGCTCTCCTCTTCCTGCCTGAAGAAAAGGGTTCAGTGAAGCAGGGAAACTGAACAAAAAACAAAACCCCAAGCAGGAGACTGAAAATAAAGAAGGCAAACCCATTCAGGTCTGATTTCTCAGTGTGAGCTTACATTGAAATCTCTGTACATTTAAAGGAACAAACCAAATGAAATCTGCCTCCCCATCACCTCCAAAGCTGTGGCAATGGTCTGTGTGCTGCAAAAGAACCTATTTACTGTCAGAGAGCTGTATTTACATACTAATGCACTCTGGGACCACAAAGCTACCTGTTGTTTCTGTGAAAATGTTACTTAAGGAAGGTCAGGCTTGGCTGCTTCTTGGAATATGTCTAATAGGCTGCAGGCCAACAACTGCTACCTGATCAGTGTCAGGGAGATGGGAATAATTCCCAGTCAAATTGGAACCATACATCCAATTCCAACTCATTTATTATCACAGCCCAGTTGCCTGGAAAGCTAAACAAACTCTAATAAAAGTAATGTTGCCATTTAGAGTGGTGAATGTGAAAAGGAGGGCCACAAAATGAACAATATAGGAGGGGAAAAAATGCTGGGCTGTGGATTCTGAGCAGAAATCTCTAAATCACTAGTAATGCAGCAGCTTTGAAGCAGAAAGAACATTAGCAGTGCTGCTAAACAATGTAGTTAATGCAGTGCTAACATTAGAACTAGGCTATTTTTATGTTGCCAACTGCTGCCACTGCTTTGCCTCTATTTTAAAATGCTTTTCCTGCAGTTGATCACTTATCTGCAGCTTTTAAACTCTGCAATTGAAATTAAACCATGACTAACCATCTTAAAAAAATGTGAGAAGACTACCAATATAATATTTTCCTCCTCCCATCCAATTCTCTTTTGCTTTATACTTTCTTTTTTTCTTACTCTACAGACTCAGGTAGCTTTACTAGTTTAAAGCAGAGTTGCTTTATTTTAAGTCACCTAAGTCAAACATATGTTTAAAGGTGAGCATAAATATTGTCCTTTAGAGGGTTCTCAGCCTACTTTTAATAAAAGTCTTCAATTCTTATGCAAGCTAATATTCCACTAACCTTTAAAAACATTTGGGGGGATTTGTTTTGTGGTCTTAGGCAAAACTTCCTCTGGAATCATTCAAAGTGCTAACTTGAAAAAAAAACCAATAATGTATTCCTGCTGTTTATTTTCTACTTAAAGTCTCAGATGCCATGTGATGAATGTTACCTATGTAACTAGACACATCATTACATTCTAACATCACCACCTCTAAAATCAAATATGGCATTATGTACAAGGTTTTGACTTCAGATGCAGAGTTACCAGAAAGACCAGATGAACTTTTTGCTAAGTCCTGCTGTCATATAAAATGTCACATTCTGAAATTCAATGCTGTAAAAATACAGTTTGCTTCTTTAAGTGTCACCTAGCAAATCTACCCTGAAACTGAAAAGTCCTCCTCTGCTGTGTTATATGTCTCATTACTAGGTAGCCTTGATAAAATGCTCTTGTGTTACAATGCAGCTCCAGTGCAGNAGATGAGCCATGCTTGGGAACCATAGAAAAGAGTAGAGAGCACAATGGCTCTAGAAACACTGAGCTTTGGACTTTTCTGCAAGTGTTTATTTCACCAGACTCTTTTCTAGAGTTTTCCCAAAGCACTCTATGCCTTTGCTAGCCTATTGTCTATCTCTCTGTCAATCTTACCATCCAAGGAGATGAGGCTGCCTAGGGAATTAAACTGTTGGACTGATTTAAGTTCTGAATTGCCAATGATGATATGAGGATGATGAAAAACTTCCTGAGGTGCAGGTTGATATAAAACTTCTGTTTTCTTTAAGCTAACTTCCATCCCAAAAAGTTCAGCAGCAGCTGCAAAGCAGGACGTTAAACACAGTGCAGTCATAGAATCATGGAAAAGACTTTTATGATCATCAAGTCCAACCACTAACACAGCACTGCCAGGTCACCACTAGCCCATGTCCCTCAGCACCATATCTCCAAGTCTTTGCAATCCCTGCAGGCATAGTGACTTCACCATTTCCCTGAGCAGCCTGTTACAGGGCTTGACAACCCTTTTGGGGAAGAAATCTTGGAAAAAAACTCATGAAAATGGATGTTTGTATTCATAACTTTGCATCTGAGGCTTGAGCTGAGACAGTATGCAATTTTTGCTTCCACAGCTCAACTAGGGTCTGTAGTATATAAAGAGAAGGGAGAAACAGACACAAAATATGGATGTATTCCTCCAATTTTTCTTGTCTGTTGGACAACAATTCTTGATATTTTCATAACTGTTTCCATGGGAATTCCCTTGCTTGTAACAGAATATCCTAAATGGACTACGTAAAAAATAAATGAAATCAACATTAAACATTTATAGCATCTGTTGTTAATATTTAGCATCTAGCCAGTGCAAACTGGATGAATACTCTTCTGTAAATGATCTACTTGAAACAGAGACATTAGCAATACCAGTGACTAGTATTTTCTGACACAGATTACTGCAAAGTTGCACAGTATCTACCCCTACTATTCACCCTCAAAAATGATTTAGTGGCATGGTGGTGAGAGGTAGATGGTTGGACTTGATGATCTTAGAGGTCTCTTCCAACCTGAATGATTCTGTGGAAGTCCAAAGGTCATGTTCTTATAGACGTATTTGTAATCTAGAAATCATCTTAGCCTCTCTCTTCTATGGCAGAATCATAAAAAGAGCCCCTGGAGACCTTTGGAGTTTATCTCCAGTTATTCCTGTGTCCTTGCTAGTGAATTTTGCTTGCTTGAATTCATTACTAAAAACTTCTAGGAATCCTCTATGTAATCTATTCCAAGACTTCTTTACCCCCAGGAATTTTTCTCTCATGTCAAATGTGAATCTTCCCTGCTTAAGTTCAAACTCAATTCTCTTTTGACTTACCCACCATGGCAACAAAGAATTGATTCATTTCTCTCTTGGTGACAACATTTTATGCATCTTAAGGCAGTTTTTAGTTCCTAAATAGATCTAGTTCTTTACATCTTCTTTCTCAGGTCATATATTTGAACCTGTGATGATGTTCACTGTTATCCTCTGAACACTAGTAGTTGTTTTTTTTCTTGAATTCCAGTATCCAAAGCTTGATGCTTGGGCTTTAATAGTGTTGGGTGGAAGTAAAAGATTCATTTTTGCCCTTTGCAGGCTGTATCTGTTAATGCATGCAGCTAGAATATTAGTATTTCTCAACAAGAATATTAGTACTGAACCATGATCACTGGGGTGATATGTTGTAAACAACAGAAGAACAGGAAAGTAAGCAGTTGTTCCTTGCTTGGTCAGTTGACTCCTTCTAAAGTGTGAAATCTTGTAGCTGACCTTCAGATTGCAGCAGATTTTGGTATCATTCCTCTCATCTTGCAATGTGATGTCCACCTCTGATTTACTAAGTGTTATTTCATCATCTAGCCAAATAATGAATAAACTGAATAGCAAGTCTTGAATCTATCTGTCCCTAATAAGTAGATTAAGTAGCATTTCATTAAAGGAGTACTCTTGCATTTTTGACATTTTACCTCATTTTCCATTTGCAAGAGAAAATTCCTTCACATGCTAACATTTACATTTAATTACAGCTTTGTGTTCTCACAAAGTAGACATTTCTTCAAAGAATACTTGGGGTTTGTTTCAGGATGTGTGTGCTTGCATGTGTTTTCTGTTCTAGAATCCTGAAAATAGAGGTTTCATTTGCCTATTGTGATTGGAATTTTCTATTGAATATAAACTCTCTTCTCCTGCATCTTCTGCTATGCTGAATGCTAACTCCTTCTGTTCCTCTCAGCTACTGCTAACAAATGATGTGATGAATAAAAACACTGCTGGGAATAGCTGGGAGCTCTATCAGGTTATCTGTGACTACTGCACTATTGCAGACCATTGCATGAAATAGTTACCTGCTCTGCCTCATGATATTGCCATGAGTAGCCTTAATAAGAATGTAATGAACATCATACAACACATTCAGGAAGTCTTCCCTGGATACAGCTTGACTTGGTCTTGAATCATCTCCATAATATTTCCAGGTGAAATCTGCTTGGGCCATGGTCCTGTTGAGAGCTGGATCATCGTGATAATATTCCCAGCGTGCAGTGTTTCTGCTTCTTTGGTCATCACCATAATATTCCCATTCATGCTGAAAGGCAGGAAGAGAATCATAGAGTGTTAGGGGTTGGAAGGGCCCTAGAAAGATCATCTAGTGCAACCCCCCTGCCAGAGCAGGAGCACCTAGACCAGCTCACACAGCAATGTGTCCAGGCAGCTCTGCAATGGCTCCAGACAAGGAGATTCCACAGCCTCCTGGGCAGCCTGGGCCAGTGCTCTGGCACCTGAACTGCAAACAAGTTCCTCCTCAGCTTAATACTAAACCTCCTGTGCTCCAACTTGCTCCCATTCCCTCTTGTCCTACCATTGGATGCCATGGAGCAGAGCCTGGCTCTCTCCTCCTCACACTCACCCTTCCCATATTTCTAAGCATTGCTGAGGTCTCCTCTCAGTCTCCTCTTGTCCAGGCTGAAGAGACCCAGCTCTCTCAGCCTGTCCTCCTAGGGCACATGCTCCACTCCTTTCAGGATCTTGCTGGCCCTGGGCTGGACTCTCTCCAGCAGCTCCCTATCCTTCTGGAGCTGAGGGGCCCACAACTGGACACAGCATTCCAGGGGAGGCCTCCCCAGGGCACAGGAGAGGGGAGAAGAACCTCTCTGGCTCTGCTGGCCACGCTCCTCTTCATGCATCCTAGGATGCCATTGGCCTCTTGGCCACAAGGGCACATTGCTGCCTCATGGGCATCCTCCTAGCCACCAGCACTCCTAGAGCTTTTTCCCCAGGGCTCTTCTCCAACACATCAGTTCCCAGTCTGGACTGATCCATGGGCTTGTTCTTTCCCAGATGCAGTACTGCACACTTCCCCTTGTTAAATGTCATTCAGTCTCTCCCTGCCCATGTCTCTAGCCTGTCCAGGTCACTCTGGATGGCAGCACAGCTCCTGGTGTGCCAGCCACGGCTCCAAGCTTGGGATCATCCGCAAACTTGCTGAGGGAACACTCTCCCCCTTCATCCAGACAACCAGATTATTAACAGTATTAAAAAGAAGCAAGAATAAGTGCTGGAGGGGAAAGAAATCAGATGGAAACATTACCTCTGTCATGTCTATCTCATGCCTTGTGAGCTGCCCGATCAGAGGAGCAGCCACGTGCCGGACAAGGATCCTGGTGTGGCTGGGGGGTCCTCCTCTTAGGATGACTTGTGGGAAGTAAGTAGTAAAACCTGTCTCTTCTCTTGCTTCAAAGTAGATGGCATATTTCAGTCTCCCCCCATAAGCAGTCAGCTAAGAAAGCAAAAACACAAAGGACAAAAAGAAATCTCACTTTGAGTCAAGCTACAAATAAATCCCTAGGCATGTGTAAGAGCTAGATCCACTCTGCACAGTCTGAGGAATTTGTGTGTGGTAGAAGATAGCAACACATTTGTGGAGCTATGTGGGGACAAGGGCTGTGCTCAAACACAGCCATCAGCAATTTGTTACTGTACTACACTAAAGCCAAAACGTTATCTATTTCCTTATAGGTGCTTTGGTGCTCTCAAAAGTTTGTGTTTAACAGAAAGAAACCCCTAATCTTTCCCAGCCCAAATCAAGAAATACCATAAGTGCAAAATAAATTGTCACAGAGGCTCACAACAATATTGAGAAAGAGGTTTAGTGGCATGGTAGTGAGAGGTAGATGGTTGGATGTGATGATCTTCGAGGTCTCTTCCAGCCTTAATGATTCTGTGAATCATTTGCTCCTGTGTAACTCAAAAAGATCTGGCACTTCTTTGTTTAAAAGAGAGAGAAACAAAAAGCTACAAGAGAGTTCTATTAAATTAATGCAGCTTCATTCTTCAAGTCATACTTTTATGAGAGAATCAGCCCTGTGGAAAAATATGTTATTCTCTGTAAATACCTATTTCAATATAGTGTTTATGTAACAATTATGAATTTTCATGATAAGAGAACAAATCATTTTTTCAGTAATGGAATGGCATTTATTTTCTTTGGAAGTACCTTCCAATTATTGGAAGGGAAAAAAGGCACTGCAAAACACCAATAGAAAATTAACACAAAAATACAACCATGTCAAGATTGAGTTCAATTTTGGGTTTACCTTTCGTCCCTCAAACTGCTCTGGAAGTCTCCAGTAAATAGGTTCTGACCGAAGATCCTGCATCACCTCTTCTATATTTGCTACTATTTCAGGAGGCTGGAATGCAATCCCTTGAAGAGTGCTGTGCTGAAGCTTTTCATCCACCAGTGGCAGAATCATTTGCTCTGGATTCAAGGTCACCTATATATATTCCAAAAAAAAAAAAAAATCAAGAAGAAAATCATGTCTATTTTTCCCCATGAAGTGTTAAGCGTTTAAATTCTTTAAACAATTATTTCATTTTACATCATGAGCAACTTGTCACAAAATAGTCTTCAGATATAATAATGACTTCCCCCTCAAGCCTTTTACACTTTGTTGTCATGTTAGCAAAGAACATAGTAGCACTGATTAAAATAGTTCCATCAACAAGTGATCCTATGAATTTTACTGAAGGATTTTCATAGTGCTATTCCAGTCTTGGGCCTCTTCTGTTAGCATGGTGAGAAATCATAGAATTGTCAGGGACCTTAAAGCTCCTCTAGTTCCAACCCCGTGCCATGGGCAGGGACAGCTGGCACTAGAGCAGCTTGCTCCCAGCCCCAACACTGCCAGGGCTGGGGCTGCCACCACCTCTCTGGGCAACCTGGCACAGTGGCTCAGCACCCTCCTGGGGAACAACTTCTGCCTAAAAGCTAACTGAAATCTCCCCTCCTCAAGTACTTTTATGCAATATTCAAGCTAAGTGTTCTCCAGGCAACAGGCAGAGAGTGAGGGCTTCAGAGTTAATGAAAAATGTAAGGATGCCACTTAGATGCTTGTAATTTTCTTTGACTCGTTGAAAGAGTCTCAATAGCATTATATAGACATCATTATTTAGATCAAAAACTCTAATAAGAGTCTTAGGAATTCTGTGCTGATGAAAGTGTCTCAGGAAATGAGGGAACAAATGCAAAGGGCTGGTATCAAAATTGCTTTTTCCCCAAAGAGGGAGGAAAACAAAGAAAACAAATGCAGAGTCATATCTCTAATAGTCATCCCTGAACAGGCTGTTCAGGACATAGGGATCAGGTAATGAGGAATCATAGAATCACAGAATGGTTTGGGTTGGAAGGGACCTCTGGAGCTCATCTAGTCCAACCCTCCTGCAGTGGCCAGGGACATCCCCAACTAGAGCAGCTTGCCCAGAGCCCTGGCAAGCCTCACCTGCAATGCCTCCAGGGATGGGAACTCAACCACCTCCCTGGGCAACCTGGGCCAGTGTTCCACCACCCTCGTGGGGAGCAACTTCTTTCTAATGTCCAGTTTAAATCTACTCTTCTCCAGTTTAAAACCATTGCCCCTTGTCCTTTCCCTCCAGGCCTTTGCAAACAGGCCCTCTGCAGCCTGCTTGAAAGTTCCCTTTAGGTACTGGAAGGTCAAACCAAGCCTTCTCCTGAACTTTAAGCATCTTGGTATTCCCATTTACAGCAGCATGTATGGACTGCTCAGACATAGAAGCATTCCTAACATTGACAGCCTCAGTTCCTCTCCTAACCATATTTTACTGTTTACTTCTTTAGACATTAAGAAAGTGGTCAACACATTTGGTTTTCAAACCAGCCTTGCCTTATTGTCATATAAGACAGGATTTGCTTGTTTAAACACATCTAATGTCATTTAAAGCACCTGAAAGTACCTCAAATGGTCACTAGCAGTTGACAGAACCCAGTCTCATTCAGTTTAAAACTCAGAATCATCTCTGGAATAGATCAGAGTACCAAAAACTAGATGAGTTGTGGACATAGACTCCTTTAGATATAAATATGAAAGGAAATTAATCAAGAGATGCAAAACAACCAAGAGGTTTAAACTATGTTTTATTTTGTGGTTGCCTTGTGTTACCACAAAGGTCAAAACACAGTTTTCTAGAACTAGATTAAATTTTACAACTTGTCAGCCTTTTCCAGCCTTTCATCTGCAGCCTACCAACACATGATGTGCAAAATTGAAGTAATGAGAAAAACTGGGTCAGATCATGATAAATAACTTCATCCACAGGGAAGGGAAAGAGGTTCTGTTGGATTGAACAGTGAAGGGGAGAATGAGAGCCATTCAGATTACTTTAACCAAGGGGTTCTCAACTCTTTAGTAAGAGATCACACCTTGATTTCAGCCTAAAGGATCTTTATCCAATTGCTGCTTGTGCATGACAAGTCAGGGGCTTTGGCTGACTTGCTTTAGGCAGACATTCCTTCCATGGTTGACATGCTTTCTAGCAGACATATGACTGACCACACAAGGGGACTGAACCAGTCATTTCCCATTAGAAAGAGCTCTTCCAGAATGTAACTAAGGAGCTGGCACAGCAATGATGTACAGCAGTGGCCTCAGTGGGAGTTTGGCTCCCACTGTAGAGATAAATGGAGACAACAAGTCTGCCTTTATCTGTCAGTCCAGCATAGTTCTCAAGGCCCTTTCCACAAAAGGGTGTAGAGGTTTGCTCTGATGGATTACACCCTCCCACTCTTGGATTTAAATAGAGCTTCAATAAGCTCCTTTTGAAAAATGAAAACCAACAAGGAAAACAAACAGATTAATTGAACCATGGGAAATCTATCCTGATCAACAAGCATCTGTGACCCTTGACTACACCTGGGTAAACTCTGTATCATGTAGCAGAGATTATGTTACAATACACTGGACTGCATTATTTCCCCACATGACCAGTTTGCCCTTTCCTGGGCTTTAATAGCTTCACTTCAGTTTGCTGTCAGCTCTCCTGCCAGGTGCTGCCCCTTGGCCATAGCAACCCCCAGCAGTGCTCTAGGCTTGGGGAGCAGTGGCTGCAGAGCTGCCAGGCACACAGGGACCTAGGGGTGCTGAGTGACAGCTGAACAGGAGCCAGCAGTGTGCCCAGGGGGACAAGAAGGCCAAGGGCATCCTGGCCTGGAGCAGGAACAGTGTTGGCAGCAGGAGCAGGGAGCTGATCCTGCCCCTTTCCTCAGCTTTGGGGAGGCCTCACCTCCAGTACTGCATCCAGTTTTGGGCCCCTCACTCCAAGAGGGACATAGAGGTGCTGGAGAGGGGACAGAGGCTCCCAAGCTGCTAAAGGGCTTAGAACATAAGCCTGAGGAGGAAAGCCTGAGGGATCTGGGCCTGTTTAACCTGGAAAAGAGAAGATTGAGGG
>VWZO01000488.1:522814-535780 GCA_013396975.1 Bucco capensis | reverse complement strand
GACCCTGATTGTCTAATACAGCATACTGTGCTCTCCGCTTCTAGAGGAAATAGAGGAAAATGATGGCTTAAATGTTTGGCCATTTCCTAGCTCCCTCTCAGTGCCTGACTAAAAGATGGCAGCAGGAAGCAGCATTATCACATTACATGGCTCAGCAGTTTCGTACTCACCCACGTGCGAACCAGCTCCCTTGCCTCGCTGCACTGTGTACTCATGCCAAAGCAATAGCAACTGCTGCAGCCAAGTGGGTTTCTGGCAGAGAGGCCAAATGTACCAGGCTTGCACCTGTCACAGTGGACACCTTCCACATTAACCTGGAAGAGAGAGAACATTGAAAAAGAAAAGAAAGAAACCCCAAACAAACAAGCTTTATTTCATGGCAGTAGTAAGAAAATGAAACTGGCACAGTAATGATGGGGACAGGATGAAGAAAGAAAGAAGTAGCAGCAGCATAAGGAAATTGTCAAGGAACTTTATCACAGAATCATTAATTACAGTAGTAAGCACAGGAGTAAACAAAGACTAATTCGCAGAATCACTAAGGTTGGAAGATACCTCTAAGCTCATCAAGTCCTGCCATACCTATCACTCCCATACCACTAACCCATGGCCCTAAGCAGAGCATCTCNCCCCCCCCCCCCCCCTTTTTTTTTCCCCTCTTGAGAGTAATGTGAAGAAGCCAATCTAAAAAACAAATTCAACTTTCCAAAGCTTATAGAGGAAACCAACATTATCCCTGAGGATTTACCATTTTTAACCCTCATTTCCACATGTAACTCCATCAGCAAACACACTGCATTTAAGCTTGGATTTTGCTGCTTTTTGTCAGGGCTGACAAAGGGGCTCCTGAGCCTTTGAAAGCTCATTTCTGCAGCAAGTTTAAATGGGAACAATTATCATTTTATAAAAATCCAGCTTCTTCAAGATATATCTTTTTTCCCAAAAGTTACAGAAAAGGTTAACCAACTCTCAATTTAAATTCAACCTTAGATTTAAGTTCTGGGGAAAAGAAAAATCTGCTGCCTTAATTCAGGATTATTTCTTCCTTTTCTGTCATAAATTGTCGCTTTTTTTCTTGGTTTGCATTTTGTTTCATACCAAAGGCACTTTCTTATATTTAATCATTAGGTAAATATACACTGTTAATTTGCACTTGCAGAAACACAGAAGAAACTATGTTAGCCTTTAAAAAGTCAAAAAGGAAATATTTCTATTTAAAAATGCCATAACTCCTTCTTTCTACTTAAAGAAAGGCACTGACAAACCATACTGGAACTAATCCAGGAAGCAGGCAAAGAAATGTTTTATAGAATCACAGAATCATGAAGGTTGGCAGAGACCTCTAAGCTCATCAAGTCCAAGCATCCCTATCACTCCCATGCCACTAACCCATGGCCCTAAGGAGAGCAGCTAGATGTTTCTTAACCCCTGCAGGGATGGTGACTCCAGCACCTCCCTGGGCAGCCTATTCCAAGACTTAACAACCCTTCCAGTGAAGAAGTTTCTCCTTATATCTAATCTAAACATCCCCTGATGCAATTTGAGGCCATTTCCTCTTATCCTCTCACTGTTAACCCTGGAAAAAAGCCTTGCCCCCCACCTGGGCAAGTGACTGGTGCACGTTTAAGAAAAGAATTATCTGGCAATTCAACCTTTTAAATTCATCCTTCCATTTTCCTAGCTCTTTGTGTCAATACAGCCCCCAAAGAGGACTAATGATGAACCCAAAATTCCCAAGTTCCCATTTGCATCTGTTATCCCTTGTCATATCTTTTGCTACTATCAGAAAGGATTTGACTGGACAGCACTTCCAAAAGCAGTATTACCAGCACTGAGTAGAGAGGCATAAAGACTTTCCTCTGCTGGTCATGCTTTTCATGATATCCTACATTATAGCTGCCTTGGTCAGTATGATCCAGCTCAGTAGGCAGTTTGCCTTATTTACAATAAGAGCACATTGTTGGCTTATACTCAGTTTGCCATTCCCCAAACTCTGTATGTGCTTTGCAGCAGGATTAACACTCAGCCTTTTTTCCTCCCAAACTGTACTTCTTGAGGTTATTCTGTTTCAGTTAATGACCCTTCATTTTTCCCCATCATCAAGCTTTCCAAGGACCCTCCAGATTGTAGTTATACTGTTTAGCATGTCAGCTTCTA
Organism: Bucco capensis; assembly: GCA_013396975.1. Taxonomy (NCBI): domain Eukaryota; kingdom Metazoa; phylum Chordata; class Aves; order Piciformes; family Bucconidae; genus Bucco; species Bucco capensis. Next base: position 533,623 of record VWZO01000488.1, on the reverse strand, counting down.
CCTCCTCCAAATCAGCAATATCCTCAAATGTGCTGATGGTGGATTGTGTCATCTGTGTCACTGATGAAGTTATTGGCTTTGGGATACTCTGTTTGCTGGCTACCAGCTGCATGTCAAAGCACCAATTATTGCCCTTTAAGCACAGCAATCCAGACAATTTTCAAACCAGCAAATTGTGTTGTTTATCCAAGAATAAATCCAAATAAGAATGCTGTGGGTGATGATGATGCCAAAAGTCTTTGCTTTAGTGATGCAGTTTAATTGGATGCAGTCTACTCAGAACAGATACTACTGCAAGAGAATTCTACTCACAAAATGATCAATATTTACTCCCTCTAAGTCAAAGTACTACAAAGACCTAGCACTGTGGCCTACTGTTATTACTGATGTGTTTGCTTTTGACTTGTTGAATATCCAAACAAGACTTGTATTAAATTTGCAACAGTTCTGTAAAAACAGAAAGAAATACAAAGTGAGAAGAGAGACTAACAGGATGTTATCCTGCTAAGTGTTAGCATGTGAAAAAATAAATGCTAAGCCCTTAAGCCTCTATGTTAGACTCCTTCCCCAGCAGTTAGCAAATGCACTATGAAAACCAACAAGATTTGTCTGCATGCATTGTGAGTCAATGGCTTTGGGAACAAACTTCTCAGCAGCTGTAAGATCAGCTTACAACCTTTAGCATCCTACCTTGCAGCTGCACTGGCCAGTAGGATCAATGCAGGAGCACTTGTCTGTATCACAGCTCTGTGGATCAGTCCCAGGCAGGAAGCACTGGCAAGCAACACACTGTGGATAATTCCAGTAACCCAACCTGCACTCAGTGCATTTATCCCCGGAGAACTCGGGGCGGCAGAAGCAACAGCCTGTGCCTAAGTCACACTGAGAACTCAGGGCTCCAATGGGGCTGCAGTCACAGGGCTAAAAGAGGAGAAAAACAAGGAGAAAATGGCAATTGTGCTTAAAACAAAATCAAAACCCCAACAAAAAAGCAATTCCCCTCTTTCAAGTATCCTGGATCTTCGTTCGTGAAGCCTAGCCATGAAATACATCAAGTGCAGCAGAGAATTACCATTGTTGGAAGGTTAACAGATAGGAATTCTAAGGCTAGGCATTCTTCTTTATCTTTATTCATTTAATCTGAATGAGAAGGCTAGGCATTTATCTTTATTCAACAAAGCAGAGAGGAGAAGGCATTTGAACTTTGCACAATATTCACCATGTTTACACCACCATTTTGGTTTTGAACAGCTATTACTTACCACTGAGAAGTTAGGCAGTGAAATCAAATAAATCTAACAGGATCAAGGACACTGGGATACTTTGCAGGCAAAATGAACTAAGTGCTCTCTAAAAAGAGCTTCCTATGTAAATCCTCTGCAGGGCATGTTCAAAGCACTTAGGTAGAAGTGGAGTTGCTCGGGTGCAGTGGTCCCAGTGGAATCTAGTTCCATGGTTACTACTCATCCATCAGACAGGTAACTTCTTTGTGCAAAGAGGACTCTTAGATGACAGTAATTTACACAGTAAGGGATAGAGATTTAGTCATTTGGTGTACTGCAAAGTAAACTTGCTCACAGAATGGGACTTGCACAAGCAGGTAAGGATAGAAATAGGTGATTTGCCAGGGGGTCTAGATATTGAACACAAAAGTAAGTAGTAGGGAAAGCTGCAGGCTTCCAAAGAACAGAAGAAACCCTCAGTGTTATTACTGTGACTGTACTGCAAAGTTAGCACAGGATATTTGCTGTAATCACTGATGTGACCAGAATCTCACATGGAGAAGTTCAGCTTGCAGAAGCAAACTCAGTGCCAGTAGTACAAGTTACCACAGTAACTGACATGGATAGACTTGCTCAAACTAAGCACACAAAGCTGAAAAGGAGAGGAGGAAAATGTGGATTCTCTTTCTAAGCAAAATTCTTTATTATGTGAATACTTCAAGCAAAAAGACCATTTACAGAGAAGATGACTATATACAGGAAACATTCAAATTCAATCTTTATTGGGTGCCAGAGAAACTATTTAACTACTGCTTAAAAGTTAAGACTCCTAGACTACTACCTAACCTAAGAAATAAAACCTCCCTACAGGAAGAACCTTATTCTACAAGATACATTTGAACCTAAAGCTTAGAAAGCAAATTGTTCACCACTATGGAGAAATGGCTTGGTGTGCAATATCAAAACCTACATTACAATGAGAAGTTCTGTTTGTTTTGTGAGCCAGCAGTTTTATGCAGGGCTCTCTATGTTGCCCTGGAAATCTTCTGCAAAGAGTGTGAAGCAAGAGGTTCACATCTCACTTTGCAGAAATTAGCACTGAAAGAGCTCATCATTAATTTAGATGGTGTCATGGAACTGTCATACTATCATGCTCACATAAAAGACAGAGAGAATATGCTCCAGATTTCAAACAGAGGTCTTTCAACCTCATTAGGCTGGTTGCAGAAGCCAAGAGTCTGTATGAGAGCAGCACAGCAGAGGTTTCACAAGAGGAGTTAGTTTTCCATACATGCAGAAAAAGAAATCATTCTTCTTAATTAGTTTGCAGCTTGAACCACATGACAAACAGCCTTTTAAGAAAGAATATTCATGGTGTTATGACCATGGTCAGACAAGACAGGAACTGCAGTAGTACTAGAAAGCCCTCAGCATCAATGAGAACAGCAGAGAGGGGAAGGCATTTGAACTTTGCACAATATTCACTGTCACCAGTTTTCAACTTTAACCAAATACTGCTCCCCTTAACTCAAGGCTGGGACATGAACAGCAGCTTTCATGGCCTCTTTGACATACTATCATTGTTTTCCTATTAATTTTGCTCCAGCCCAAACCAGGACACTTATTCCCTTCAGATTTCTGTTAACTCAGTGTCAATCATTGAAACAGGAAGGTGTGAAAGGCTAGTGAGAAGGTTTGCTTCCCCTTTAAGAACAAAGGAAGCAAGTTCATTTTACAGCTAAGGTGGCTGTTTCTTCTCTCTGTTTTCTTCTCTTTAATGCACAAGTTGAAGCCCTTCTTGAGTAAACTTCAAGCACAAATTCCCAGTGGTACCACAATTAGGGACAAAGCAAATTTGTCCTGCAAAGGCACTATCAAATACCTGTAACTATACATCTGTACACCTTGCACAATACTGTGGTAATCTCCTCAAACCCCTTAAACACAGCTATAATAAAAGAAACCAGACACAAACAGGACACTTTCTCAGCATGACAGCAGTAGAAGCAAGGTGTTTGATGTTACAGGCTGCATAGCTGAGACAGAGGGTCTGTAGTGCTCAGTAACAGAGCCACCAAAACTTGCAATGTAGAGACAAACCATGATTTATAAACCTAAAACTGTGGTCCAGCTACCCATGACTTCATTTACCCCATGGGAAAAAGGTAATACACAGAAAGAAATTAGAGATCCACTCACCTTGCAGCCACTGACAATATCATGGCCCCAGTGATTTGGTGTACATTTGTCACACATCTCTCCAACTGTATTGGGAGGGCAGATGCAGTGGCCACTGATGGGATCACAGTTGTTGCCAAAACGTGAACACTCACAGGCTTCATGGGAGAAAGGAAAAAACAATAGAGAGGAATGTTACACCTTGATGTGACATCTGGAGGGCAGATCCTAACAGTGTTAGTATCATTCCACCAAAGCCTTTACTGTACAGTGAGCTCAGTTATATGTGGACACAGTGGGGCAGGAAAGGTAGAGTAAACCCAGAGAAACTCCAAAACAGGAGCAATGCAACAGAGGTTAACTCAGGTTGAAGTAACTGGAAGGAGAACAGAATGGGAAAAATAAAGGCAACATCTGTAGAAGTGCAGAGACTCCTGAGATGGAGCCCTCAGGTGACCTAGATGCACGAGTATCACTGCCCAGGGGCTTAGCCTGCGCTGTNGTAGAGGGGAGAAGAACCTCTCTGGATCTGCTTATAGCACAGGGACCCCCGAGGATCAGCAAGTTCAACACCTGTGTATGCACAGGATAACCCCCAAAATCACCCCATGTGTCTACTAAGAGCGTTGTCCAGATGCTGCTTGAATTCTGCCAGCCTGGGACCACTTCCCAAGGGAACCTGTTCCAGTGCTCAAGCACCCTCTGAGTGAATAACCTTTCCCTAATATCCAACCTAAAGCTTTTCTGGTAATCAGTGGAAAATACCTTGGTTTTGGAAGTGGTTCAAAAGTGGTCATTGCTCTTCAAGCATTACAAAGTAGTCTGGAAAAGAGGAGACTCCGGGGAAGACCTTAATGCTCTCTACAACTCCCTGAGAGGAGGTTGGAGTGAGCTGGGGGTAGGTCTCTTCTCCAGGGTTAACAGTGAGAAAACAAGGGGAAATGGCTTCAAGTTGAAGCAGGGGAGGTTTAGATTGGATATAAGGAGGAATTTCTTCACTGAAAGGGTTGTGAAATCTTGGCCCAGGCTGTCCAGGGAGGTGCTGGAGTCACCATCCCTGCAGGGGTTAAGAAACATCTAGATGCTTTGTTTAGGGCCATGGGTTAGTGGCATGGGAGTGATAGGTATGGTTGGACTTGATGAGCTTAGAGGTCTCTTCCAACCTTTGTGATTCTGTGTGTGTAAGTGAACAACTCATTGGTGCTAAATGTAGATTCAAGGCATGTAAGTGATAAGTAGTAATAGGACACAGGAGACCTAATTGATTGGAGAAACATAACTGGTGCATGCTTATTTTCATAGCCACCATCACCATTTTACCCCTGAGGTCAGAAAAGAAACCACTATAAGCAAACTATGACTCTGCAAAGTGATAATCTGTTCCTTGGGGTGTTTATATGGCAGTGGAACATAATGTTCACTGCTGAGGGTTGTGTTCATGTTCATTGCCTCTCCTGTAGGAAATAGTTCAATTCAGAGTAAAGCTAGAAAACAAGAGATGTGCAAAGACAGAACTCATATCTGCAGTTCAGATAAGAAGTGACTTTTGTTTTTCCCCATCAATGCTTTCAAAATAAGGTAACTGATGCAAAGCAGATAGTCAGTTTTGCCTCCATCATGCCAGGAACAAAACATTTTGCATGCTACATGAAATCTTGTGACACACTGTGGCTTCAAGATGTTTCTCATTGGGAGACTGAGGCTTTCAGATGTGACAGCTCCTCTGTGGCCTTGTAGCTCTTACACAGAATTGGTTCAAAAGGCATGGAGGGGAAGACAGGGATACACCAACATTTCTTGCAGTTTTGCTTTTATCATTATTAAAAAGAATATAGAAAAAACACAATATATTTGTTGCAAGCAATAGTGATGTGGAAATCTTGTGTATCTTTGCTGCTAGAATGTCAGCACTAACTGATGATGCTTTAGGGGGTTTTTAAAGGCTTTATGGTTTTCTACTGCACAAGAAAAAAAAAATCAAATTATATTCCTTTAGGATAAATGCAAGATAAAAGAGGTCCAATATTTTATTCAATACTTAACTGTCACTATGGAATTCATTTTTGTGCACTTTCTTCCTAGCACAATTGGATATACTTTTATTAAATTTCTCATTTTCTCTGTGATTTTGTGTGTGTCATTTGAAGGAATACATAAAAAGCCTACTAAAAATAAGTGAGGGGAAAAAAAAACCCACTATTTTGAAAACAGAATTCCTCTCCATCCGTGGTTGTAACTTTGGAACTTCGAATAATCTGAATTGCCTGAACATCTTTAGCTGGTTTGGTTATTTAAAATATTTGATGACCACAGGGAGATACATTTCTATTTAAAATATTGTGTGGATTTACACTACTTTCCCATTTCATCACTGTTTCCTAAACTCTGTAATTTCAAGTTTGCCAAGACAGCAGCTCAAATTTTAATGTGAAATCTTGTTATTTGCCCTCTCATTTTCTTTCCCCAACTATATGGAATTAACAGCTTTTGGTAGGATTTCACAACAGTGATGTGCTTTTAAACTGTGAAATGTTCCAATTAGAGACTAATCATAAACTATAGGGTTTGATTTTTTTTCCCCCCTCTATATATGTGCTAAGGGCTTTAGAACTGCATTTACATTTTATTTCAAGCTCTCTCATCAGTGAGCCTGTGAACTAATCCTTCCTTTTCCCCAGGTGCCAATGTGGTTGCATTTTTCAAGGTGTTTTTCTGAGCTCTTCTGTCCCATGGGAGACAATACTAGAGAGCAACATTTCCAAATACAATCTACAATCCATGCTGGCTCAAGGTTTATCAGCCCCACAGGTGAGAATTGAATTGTGCTGCACAAATATGGGTCTTGAGGCTTTGATGCTCCTTCCTCAGGGTTGTGAAGCAACCCAGGCTGCCCAGGGCAGTGCTGGAGTCACCATCCCTGCAGGGGTTTAAGAAACATAGAGATGTCCTACTCAGGGACATGGTTTAGTGGTATGGGAGTGATAGGGATCATAGAATCCTAGACTGGTTTGGGTTGGAAGGGAGCTCTGGAGCTCATCTAGTGCAACCCCCCTGCAGTGGCCAGGGACATCCCCAACTAGAGCAGCTTGCCCAGAGCCCTGGCAAGCCTCACCTGCAATGCCTCCAGGGATGGCAACTCAACCACCTCCCTGGGCAACCTGGGCCAGTGTTCCACCACCCTCATAGTGAGGAACTTCTTCCTAATGTCTAATTTAAATCTACTCTTCTCCAATTTCAAACCATTGCCCCTTGTCCTTTCCCTGCAGGCCTTTGCAAACAGGCCCTCTGCAGCCTGCTTGGAAGTAGAGGGCTGTCTATGAAAACACCTACCTGCCAGGAATATTTGTGAGGCAATCCCCAAACCAGCCAAACTAGAATCATAGCAATAAGTAAAGAAATAAAGAAACAACCAAACAAATCTGAAATTGACTACAAAGAATTTACATNAGTGAGGGAGAAAAAACACTATTTTGAAAACAGAATTCCTCTCCATCTGTGGTTGTAACTTTGGAACTTCGAATAATCTGAATTGCCTGAACATCTTTAGCTGGTTTGGTTATTTAAAATATTTGATGACCACAGGGAGATACATTTCTATTTAAAATATTGTGTGGATTTACACTACTTTCCCATTTCATCACTGTTTCCTAAACTCTGTAATTTCAAGTTTGCCAAGACAGCAGCTCAAATTTTAATGTGAAATCTTGTTATTTGCCCTCTCATTTTCTTTCCCCAACTATATGGAATTAACAGCTTTTGGTAGGATTTCACAACAGTGATGTGCTTTTAAACTGTGAAATGTTCCAATTAGAGACTAATCATAAACTATAGGGTTTGATTTTTTTTCCCCCCTCTATATATGTGCTAAGGGCTTTAGAACTGCATTTACATTTTATTTCAAGCTCTCTCATCAGTGAGCCTGTGAACTAATCCTTCCTTTTCCCCAGGTGCCAATGTGGTTGCATTTTTCAAGGTGTTTTTCTGAGCTCTTCTGTCCCATGGGAGACAATACTAGAGAGCAACATTTCCAAATACAATCTACAATCCATGCTGGCTCAAGGTTTATCAGCCCCACAGGTGAGAATTGAATTGTGCTGCACAAATATGGGTCTTGAGGCTTTGATGCTCCTTCCTCAGGGTTGTGAAGCAACCCAGGCTGCCCAGGGCAGTGCTGGAGTCACCATCCCTGCAGGGGTTTAAGAAACATAGAGATGTCCTACTCAGGGACATGGTTTAGTGGTATGGGAGTGATAGGGATCATAGAATCCTAGACTGGTTTGGGTTGGAAGGGAGCTCTGGAGCTCATCTAGTGCAACCCCCCTGCAGTGGCCAGGGACATCCCCAACTAGAGCAGCTTGCCCAGAGCCCTGGCAAGCCTCACCTGCAATGCCTCCAGGGATGGCAACTCAACCACCTCCCTGGGCAACCTGGGCCAGTGTTCCACCACCCTCATAGTGAGGAACTTCTTCCTAATGTCTAATTTAAATCTACTCTTCTCCAATTTCAAACCATTGCCCCTTGTCCTTTCCCTGCAGGCCTTTGCAAACAGGCCCTCTGCAGCCTGCTTGGAAGTAGAGGGCTGTCTATGAAAACACCTACCTGCCAGGAATATTTGTGAGGCAATCCCCAAACCAGCCAAACTAGAATCATAGCAATAAGTTAAGAAATAAAGAAACAACCAAACAAATCTGAAATTGACTGCAAAGACTTTACATACGAGTGCAGCCTCCTTCTTCAAAGTTGTAATATCCATGAGCACAGTGGTCACACTTCTTCCCTGTCACTCCAGGCTGGCAATAACACTGTCCATCTCCATCACAGTCAAAGGACTTGGAACCAAAAGAGTTGCAGTTGCAGGGAACACATCTTCCTGAAGACTGTAAGCCAAATGTTTCAGGCTGCCACAGAGAGAGGATGAACAGTTGGTACATGGAATGATTATCAGGAGAAAAGAGGGAGTGTGGGGAGATCAGGGTGGTTCTTTCCTTTACATCACTGAGCTATTACTCTTAGCAGATTGAATTATAGTGCTAGAACACTGAGGCAAGGGCACTGACTACCCTACACAGCTCAAAAAGAGTAAAGATTTCAGAGTGTTACCTGATCCCACAAGGAATGTTTTGCAATGTAACACATTCCCTGTGAGCTTGTGTTTCCAGAAGTACAATTCCCACAAGAAATGGAATGTGTGTCAGTGTCATGTACACATCTATACCTGGGTTGTAAGATTATGTCAGGTAGAGTTTTTGCTGCTAAAAGAGTGAACTGAAACTCTTAGCTGTGAATGAATATTGATTCAAGTGGAAAGTCTCTGAACAACTAAGTTTTTCTCTCCTCTGATCAGGGGCAATGTCTGTATACACCATTCTGTAACTCCAGGGCATCTTTTTGGAAAGATATTTAGGAATAACTTTAGAAGGAGAAAGATATAATATATTTGTGCACATTACAAGCAAATAATGGGAATTATTTTATTTTTTTTAAATATAAAAACTCTGTCTTTGGGTCAGGTCTATGACTAAGCTAAAAGTAATAGATGAGAAACTGAGGCTCATTGATTTTCACACTTCCCATTCAGTAAAGTTCCACAGAACCAGAGTAGATGTTACTAAATTTCCTCTTTTACTCTCCTAGTGGACTAAAAAAACATACTTGCAAAGAAGGGAAGAGACACACTCATTTGTACACTGTAATATGGAGTTTTTCATGAAGCTTGTTAGAGAACAGACACCATGAGTTTCAGTGCAGCAGCTAACAGATGCTGCTAGGAGAAAATCATGCTTGATAGTAAAATTCTGAACTCAGTTTTGAACTAGAGTGACTTACACTGGGAGTACTTTTCTGCCTTTTTTTTTTCAGGTATGATGATTTTGAGAGAATATTGAAATCCAGCTCATATTACTAACTTCACTTGAAAGTGATAGTACAACATTTAATAGTAAAAAAATCTATCAGAGACTTCACTGGGAAAGTGAATGTTAAAAAGGAGATATTTTAAAATCACTGCTAATGAATATAAATGGAACAGAGTGGAAAATGTTCACTTTTATAATGCACTACTGTGTTAGAGTTTTACTTAGTATACAGCAGTACAGCTTTTTCAACTCAGTGGAGCTGCACTGACTTACATTTTACATGGATTTGTTCCACAGGGGAACTATTAACTTCTTGGGTAGGTGAACTCTCAGCAACTTTAGCAGGTTTCTAGGTAAAAGTCCTGAAATCTGACCTCTGAGGCTAATACTGAAGATCCACAGAGAATCTGCTGTCAGCTATCAGAACAAAGAACCACACCTATGGTCAGAATCTGACCTGAAGAATTAAGCAAATGCTTAATTGTATACACAACAAAGAATTACACTGATCTTTCATTTCCAAACTCTATATTGAAATGTTTTGCCAATTACATATTTCTGCCTGACAAAACAGAGTGTGTCAGAGAGAAAGAAATGCTCAAAGCCATCTAATTAAACTCTGAGGTTCAATTAAATATACCAACTGTCTCTAAACACTTCTTTTCCACAGGAAGAAATGTGAAGATGCAAAAATCTCAGGAGACACAAGCAGATTAGTGCAGTGAAGTAACCAATGTACAGCATGCATCTCAGCTTTCAATAGAAAGCTTGATAGGCTCCAGTAACTTCTGTTTACCACACTGCAAGCCAGAAAAAGGTTGATACTAGCAGATCACACTGTGTGAAGGAAAAAAGGATCTCTAGCATGCAATGTTGCACTCTGTGCTGAGCTTTGCACACTCAAAGACATGTTGATCAGTCATGCAAAGCCCCCAGAATAAGTCCTCAGCAAAGCTTGTTTACACACAAGAGGGAAGAGCCTGGATGACAATGAGGAAATCCAATGAATTTTCTGAATATGTTATTATATTGTGTCCCTGTCTCATTCTATGTAGGTAAAAGCTCATGTTCTCCAAGGAAATCCATATGAACAAATATGGTATGGGTCCTGGAGTCTGGCTGAGGGGGAAAACCACTACCAGGTATTTTTCAAACACTGTGTGGAGGGAAAAAACAAGCTCAGCATTCTAAACCACTGCTCTGTTAGAAGCAGTTACACCACAATTATTTCAAAATGAGGAAATTATAAGGAAATAGGTTGCTTTGTTGGTATATGATAAACAATGAACACTTGTGTCATTTGGGGCACTACACTCATGCCCTCCCTGTCCTTTGTCTTGACCCTCGAGCCTTTTGTTGTCTATTGCCCTCCCCATCTTAGTGAAGGAGGATAGGAGTGGCTGTGTGGTGCTTTGTTACCAGCTAGGTGAGCTTAAACCACCCCAAATGGTTAAAAATGGCTCAGATAACTGGCCATAGTCATAGATGAGATCCTGTAACACCAATTACATTTGATATTTAAGATTAAATCTTTACATTTTGACTCTGGGGCT
>VWZO01000488.1:498730-522755 GCA_013396975.1 Bucco capensis | reverse complement strand
AAAAAACATACTTGCAAAGAAGGGAAGAGACACACTCATTTGTACACTGTAATATGGAGTTTTTCATGAAGCTTGTTAGAGAACAGACACCATGAGTTTCAGTGCAGCAGCTAACAGATGCTGCTAGGAGAAAATCATACTTGATAGTAAAATTCTGAACTCAGTTTTGGACTAGAGTGACTTACACTGGGAGTACTTTTCTGCCTTTTTTTTTTTTTCAGGTATGATGATTTTGAGAGAATATTGAAATCCAATCCAGCTCATATTACTAACTTCACTTGAAAGTAGTAGTACAACATTTAATAGTAAAAAAATCTATCAGAGACTTCACTGGGAAAGTGAATGTTAAAAAGGAGATATTTTAAAATCACTGCTAATGAATATAAATGGAACAGAGTGGAAAATGTTCACTTTTATAATGCACTACTGTGTTAGAGTTTTACTTAGTATACAGCAGTACAGCTTTTTCAACTCAGTGGAGCTGCACTGACTTACATTTTACATGGATTTGTTCCACAGGGGAACTATTAACTTCTTGGGTAGGTGAACTCTCAGCAACTTTAGCAGGTTTCCAGGTAAAAGTCCTGAAATCTGACCTCTGAGGCTAATACTGAAGATCCACAGAGAATCTGCTGTCAGCTATCAGAACAAAGAACCACACCTATGGTCAGAATCTGACCTGAAGAATTAAGCAAATGCTTAATTGTATACACAACAAAGAATTACACTGATCTTTCATTTCCAAACTCTATATTGAAATGTTTTGCCAATTACATATTTCTGCCTGACAAAACAGAGTGTGTCAGAGAGAAAGAAATGCTCAAAGCCATCTAATTAAACTCTGAGGTTCAATTAAATATACCAACTGTCTCTAAACACTTCTTTTCCACAGGAAGAAATGTGAAGATGCAAAAATCTCAGGAGACACAAGCAGATTAGTGCAGTGAAGTAACCAATGTACAGCATGCATCTCAGCTTTCAATAGAAAGCTTGATAGGCTCCAGTAACTTCTGTTTACCACACTGCAAGCCAGAAAAAGGTTGATACTAGCAGATCACACTGTGTGAAGGAAAAAAGGATCTCTAGCATGCAATGTTGCACTCTGTGCTGAGCTTTGCACACTCAAAGACATGTTGATCAGTCATGCAAAGCCCCCAGAATAAGTCCTCAGCAAAGCTTGTTTACACACAAGAGGGAAGAGCCTGGATGACAATGAGGAAATCCAATGAATTTTCTGAATATGTTATTATATTGTGTCCCTGTCTCATTCTATGTAGGTAAAAGCTCATGTTCTCCAAGGAAATCCATATGAACAAATATGGTATGGGTCCTGGAGTCTGGCTGAGGGGGAAAACCACTACCAGGTATTTTTCAAACACTGTGTGGAGGGAAAAAACAAGCTCAGCATTCTAAACCACTGCTCTGTTAGAAGCAGTTACACCACAATTATTTCAAAATGAGGAAATTATAAGGAAATAGGTTGCTTTGTTGGTATATGATAAACAATGAACACTTGTGTCATTTGGGGCACTACACTCATGCCCTCCCTGTCCTTTGTCTTGACCCTCGAGCCTTTTGTTGTCTATTGCCCTCCCCATCTTAGTGAAGGAGGATAGGAGTGGCTGTGTGGTGCTTTGTTACCAGCTAGGTGAGCTTAAACCACCCCAAATGGTTAAAAATGGCTCAGATAACTGGCCATAGTCATAGATGAGATCCTGTAACACCAATTACATTTGATATTTAAGATTAAATCTTTACATTTTGACTCTGGGGCTGAGCCTTCTCACAAACTCCTTAAGCTTTTGGTTCTCGGATTGTTAGGAAAGGAAGTTTTATCCCACTGATTCCATTGCTGGATGTACATCATCCATATATTTTGTGCATATTGCTGGTGATGGTGCTGCTTTTGGACTTATTTTGGCATTTGATTTCTGGTCTGTATTCTTACTTGCAGCACCAGAAGCCCTAGCAGTGGGGAAGTATTCCAAAAGGCTGTGTCTCTTCTCAGTCTGCCTGTCTCTTATCATAGAATCCTAGCCTGGTTTGGGTTGGAAGGGACCTCTGGAGCTCATCTAGTCCAACCCCCCTGCAGTGGCCAGGGACATCCCCAACTAGAACAGCTTGCCCAGAGCCCTGGCAAGCCTCACCTGCAATGCCTCCAGGGATGGGAACTCAACCATCTCCCTGGGCAACCTGGGCCAGTGTTCCACCACCCTCATAGTGAGGAACTTCTTCCTAATGTCTAATTTAAATCTACTCCTCTCCAATTTCAAACCATTGCCCCTTGTCCTTTCACTGCAGGCCTTTGCAAACAGGCCCTCTGCAGCCTGCTTGGAAGTTCCCTTTAAGTACTGGAAAGTCAGTAGTAGGTGCCCCCGAAGTCTTCTCTTCTCCAGGCTGAACAATCCCAGCTCCCTCAGCCTGTCCTCTTGACAATTTCCTATCTCGTAGCACACTTATTTAACATAAAAAGGCTGAAAAACAAAGGCTGCAGGAGCTCCAAACAGAAGCAAATCTGAGTTTCCAGGCCATGCAATGCACACAGTTTGTGATTACCAGACTAGCAGGCCGGTAAGCACCCCGTGGGCACCCCGTGGCACTGCTGATGCCCCATCTCCGAGGGGGCACTCGGATCTGCTGGCTGCTCCGGCCATTTGCTGTCCATTGAGGCACCTGTCTGCTGATTTCACAGTGTCTGCCCATGAATCCTGACTTGCAGATACATCTTCCTGTCACATCACACTGCAGTGACAGCGATCCGAAAGCACTGCAGCCACAGGGTATACAAAACAGCCCTTCCGCAGCCCAGAAGTAGCTGGGCTTTAAAGGATGAGAAGGAAACACTGTTAGAAGGGGAAGAGAATGGAAGTACAGCACGTACAAGAGTACAGAAATAAAGACAGTAGTAAGCACAGGAGTAAACAAAGACTAATTCACAGAATCACTAAGGTTGGAAGAGACTTCTAAGATCATCAAGTCCAACCATCCCTATTAGTACCATGCCACTAAACTATGTCTCTAAGTACCACAGCTATACATTTCTTAAACACCTCCAGGGATGAGGACTCCAGCACCTCCCTGGGCAGCCTGGGCCAAGACTTAACAACCCTTTCAGTAAAGAAATTCCTCCTTATATCTAATCTAAACCTCCCCTGGTGCAACTTGAGGCCATGTCCTCTCTCATCTTCTCACTGTTAACCCTGAAGAAAAGCCTTGCCCCCCACCTGGTGCCAACCTCCTGTTGTAGAGAGTAAGAAGGTCTCCCCTGAGTCTCCTCCAGACTAACCCCAGTTCCCTCAGCTGCTCCTCATAAGACTTATTCTCTAGACCCCTCCCTATCCTCATTGTCCTTTTGTGGACACACTCTAATGCCTCTCTTCTTATAATGAGGGGCCCAAAACTGAACACAAGTGAGTTTTCCAACCAACTGCCAATACACTATTAACAAGCTTGAAATATTTGCTGTGTACATTACTGCCATCTGGGCAAAAATCCACTGACACCAACAATTTTCCTCTGAACAGGCTCCTTAAATGCTGCTGAAAATAGAGTGTGAACAAACCATGTGGTTTGAAAGGGTAAAAAAATGATCCTTTTGATTTCTGCAGCATCATTTAGGTGCTTTAAGTTACACCCATGAAGGTGTTCTGAGGACACAGGCCTAACCCAGGAGACCTCACAGGGAACTAGAGAAATGTGCAGTCAGCTAGAACATACTCCTGAGCAGCCTGAAGACAACACTGAAACTTTATGAAACACTGTTTTTTTCAGTGATTTATGAGACAGCAAAGCAATGTCAAGGCAAAAGACACACAAAAATATATTATTTGGACAATATAAGAAGAAACCTTGGGAAAAACAAAACAAAACAAAAAACCCACAAAAGCTGAACATTCACAGCAGAAGAAAACTAGCATCCTGCTGTTTTGGAAAATCAGATGCTAGCAGACATTTTGTAATTTTCTTCATGGAGGGATGCAACATTTCTAACTAATTTATTTACATCAAACATTCAGAATATAAAATGTATATACCATATAGAAAAATGCATTTCTGTGTACAGCAAGGCTTAAAATACCCTCTCTGCATACAAATGCAATGTTTCGTTCTAGAAATCCTTTAGAAAACACTTAATCTTTTTACTCTTTTGTACATTTTACCTTTCTGTACAGGAAAACAACCCATATATCTTCTTTAAGTGAAAAAAATAAACAACAAGGAAAACCTTCCCAAAACCAGATGTTGTTCAGTGATGACAAAGAGGAAAGGATGTTGAAAGGAAGCACTGTTCTTGTCACTCACCTTGCAAAGGTCACACCGGCGCCCGATCACGTTGGCTTTACACTCACACTGACCTGTCTGAGAGTCACAGACCTCTGAGAAGGAGCCATTGATGTGACACTGACAGGCTGCAGAAGAAGAAGGAGAAGCTGTTAATGTGTCTCCTGAAGCTAAATTTAATAGCCAAATATTTACATTGCAGCTTAGGCCACTCTCAGAAAACCTGGGTTGAGTAAAGTAAGGAGGTGTCACTCCCATATANTGTGAGCAGAGCAGAGTGCAGTGGCACAATCACCTCTCTGGCTCTGCTGGCCACGCTTCTCTTGCTGCAGCCCAGGATGCCATTGTGCTTCTGGGCTGCCAGCATGCACTGTTTGCTCATGGCCAGCTTCTCAGCCACCAGCACACACGTTGGTCCTGCAGCCCTGGAGTCAAGTCCATGTTAATGTAGTAGGCAGAAAGTGTTGCCAGGCTAAGGACTCAGAACAAGGTTCCCTCCAAGGGCCTCACTATGCATGCTGTAACCTCCTCAACCCCCTAAGAGCTCCTCCTCACAGGCAGCACTCTGGAGTACAGCTGAAAAAGAGAGCAAGGATCATCTGCTACCATGACCCTACAGGATCTCTGTCTCAACAAGTGCAGCACAGTTCCCAGAGGAAGCATAACCCAACTGCCCAGCCTAAGTCATCACAAGAAGGACTTAAAAATGAAAAGGAACTGCTGTTTCTTAAGGAAAATCACAATGCTTCTGGCTTCTAAATCCTTATATTTTAGGAGAAGAGAAATTTGGGGGAAGCTTTCCATCACCCTTTATGTTCTTCAACCACATTTCTCTCAGCATGCAGCACTCAGGGTAGAGCAAAGGGAGATGACTGGTGTCACAGGGACTATAATCATGCAGTCACTAATTCCATCAGCATGAGCTGCTTCCTGCACATCGTTTTTTTTTCCCCCAGAGGGCAAGGAATCCACATCTCTTTACTGATTACCAATCTACTCTGTACACCAGGGCTCCATTTCTATATTTTGCCTTCCTGCAGTGCCCTGACTCCATGTGTTGGGTTGTTTTTTGTTCTCAACATGACAGCTTCATTTTAAGAAACACTTCAGACTCCCAACAGTGACCACATAGTGGTCACATACTTGAATGTCACAAGGTGCCATCTGAGACAAAGCAGTTACATTTGAGATATATATATATATGCTATTGCAACAGCTTTCTCATTATTTTGACTTGCTAATTTACAATTCTTTTGTTTTTCTCCCCAGTTTTGAGGTATTCTGCTAAAGTTGCTTCTCTTAAATGAATATGAATTTATGGCCTGAAAGTCTGTTCATGGCATTATTGCCTAAATGTTTGCAAAGATGTCTCATATCCTGGACTAAGTAACAAAAATATGTTGAGCTCTCATATCAGTCTGGTAACACCTTCAGAGGTTTTGATCTTTTCCTATTCTGCAATAGATTTTAAAAATGCAGACATTTAAAAGCACTTCTGCTTCTCTTTTCCTTTTCCTCTCCTTTTTCAACAGTAACTGAATCCATAATTTACTTTTTACATCCTGTATCTTTACCACAATATTCATGTTTTAAAACTGCCAAACTCCAAACTGTACACAGTGGAGTATCACATATCTATGTTTTGAGTATCTTTCTAATTAAAATGATCAGCAGTGAAAGAAGATGCAAAAGCTCAGACTTCACAGACCACAATTCTCAATACAAATTAACAGTATTTCATTCACTATTTTATATAAACCTCAAAAACCAAAGTCTTATTTGAATTGCTTTGCTTATCAGGCATATAACACCACAAGACATTTTACACTGATTTTATAAACAGATGAGTGTTGCAACTTATATATTACCACAAGCAGCATACTATATATATATTCTTAGCTACAGAAAGTATACTATGACTGAGTGCAATGCAGTGGGGTGAGGCAGAATTTGGAAGTCAAGACTGATCCTTTCTCTTGTCTCTGGCAGTACATACATATAGAAGAAACATACAATTAGGGCTATTCATCTAATAAACTGTTACTCAGTCTGATAAATTGCATTTATCTCACTGGAAAAATGAGCTATTGTCCAAACCTCCAAATAGTTGTTATAATACAATACAGCTTTATTAGAGAAAATGTCTTACTTTGTCCCAAAATGCCCCTGGTTGAGACCTTGCATTCTCTCTAGATTTAATTATAAAGTATGTATTTATAATTAACCTACACACTTGCTTTCTACAGTAGTACTTCTGCACTGGCACATAGGCACACTTGAATATTTGCTTTACTTTCTCTGCTGTCACTTAGCTCTTTGACAATCAGCACAACCTCCAGCTATTTGCTTCAGCGCACGGGGCTGTTTCACACCAAAAAAACCAACCTCCTAAGAATAAAAATCAAATAATCCTAGGACATTTGCTCATTTTTCTTAGATTTATGATTATTTTTTTTTTGGTACAGATACAAGAGGAAAGTCAGAGATGCTGCAGTGATATAAAGTGGTCCTGTCATTTGAAGTGGTTCATGCACACGACAACAGCGCTGCGCTGAGAAAGAGCAAGAAACATTTCCAACAGCAATTTGAAAGCAAAACTCCTGCTTTGCAATACTCTTGGATGTGGCTTTTTAATAAGGAATGAAATTGAAAACAACAAAGCAAAGGCACAGTCCCTCTGATATTGTAGCTGCAGGGCAAACTTCATGCAAGTCTGCAAAGGAAATAGAAAATGATATGCAAAAGAGAAAATCCACATGAAAGACAGAGAGCAGATGAATAGCAGGTAACCATGAGCACAATGCTGTGGATACATTAGGGGCCTCTCCTTGTCAGTGATACTTTTAATTCAACATTAAATATGCATTTCTTTTTCATGTATATTTTTAATGGTATGTTTTCTGAACTCTCCTCATATTACACCTTTCTGATGCAGCTGCCACCACTGTAGAAATGGTCAAAGCAACACTCTGAATGGTGACAAGCTACTGGCAGCTCTGGTGTTTGAAATACACTTCTTTTAAAAATCACATTACACACTTAACAGCCTAACTGATATGACATCAGTCATCCCAAACTGGTTACTCCTGCAGAGAAGCTATGGGATTGTGCATTGTGTAAAGTAGGTACAGAAAGCACTTACACAGGTTTATGTCTCCATGGTTATCTATGATTTTACTTCTTTCCGTGTATTAGCTGAGAAAGCTGGTGATGTTCTGCACCTCACTGGCTCCCATGCAGTCTTAGGTGGTACAAAAGAACTTAGTAGTCTCAGTGTCAAACTGCAAGCCACTAACAGAGCACATTCTGGAAATAGATGCCAGTGGCTGAGACTTTTGTGCTTGCAGAAGTGGTTCCTACACACAGAGCCCAGCTCCTTTACTTCCATAATTTCATCCAGAATGACAGAATCACAAAGGTTGGAAGAGATCCCTAAGCTCAGTGAAAGGACAAGGGGCAATGGTTTTAAATTGGAGAGGAGTAGATTTAGACTGGATATTAATAGGTTCTTCTTTCTCTTTACTTTGAAGCCTCCCTTTCCAGATGCAGATGCAAATAAATCACTATGATTCTCAGTGGTATAAACACACCATATCATTCTCCTGCTCACACATACAGGGAGGGCACAATCTTCCTCTCAGGAGCATGGTTATAGGCTACATCAATAGTGTCAGGAGCAGTAAAAGTTGATGACTTACGTTTACAGTTCCTTGCATGAAGAGCATCCCCAAAATATCCATCAGCACACCTCTCACAATATTGGCCTGTGGTACCTGGCTTACATATTAGGCAAGCACCAGACAAGCTGTCACAGCTGCCAGGAATGGAGAAGTCAAGGTTGTCATTACACTGGCATGGCTGGCATGATCCCCCTGGTATTAGAGGTTGTCCAAAATAGCCTTCTGCACACCTAAGGTAAAAAACACCACCAGTTAGGACCTTGAAACAATCCTGTTAATAGAAATATTTATTTTGGTGGCCTCACTAATGACCTAAAATGATTTGATCTTCATTCAAGTATTCTGTAAGCATCTTTTTTATTATCTCTCCCTCCTTCTCCTTTTTAACAACACTGTAGATACAATACCAGCTGAAATCCTGCCAGTTCTGCTAGTAATTAGATTTTGGTGGGAGAAAAATCTTGTCACTGGCACTCAAGACTAGACAATGCATAATAAGAAATCTGTCTATTGGCACACTAGAGGAATTCAGGGCCATGTTAGATAAGCTTTGTGTTTCAGCACACCATGTCTAGATGTTCTGTACTCAATTACCAGCAAGCTTGATGATTTTTTTCCCCCCCTCTACCTTAAAAACTTGTTTAGTTTAGAAAAACAAGTCCAGAAATTAATACAGACATCAATTTGTTTACCTAACCAGATCCTCCTCTGACTTAGCCTTCCCCTGATCTACTGCTTGGTCAGGTTTGTTTAATCAATGCATTGCTAATCCAAGTAACAAAAAGACTGCTCATTATCACAGGAACTATGTTAATGTGTACTATACCTTTCATATTTTAACAGAGATGTTTAAAAACATCACCTTCTTTTCCAGCTTGCCCACCAGCAATTTCCTGTGAGTTCCATGTACAAGAGGTTAGTGAATCTGACCTAACAGGAGCACATATTTAAAAGCAAATTTCTACTCATCTCACAGCCTATTTCTTATTTATATTCTGGTCTGCTTTCCCTTTCTATTACATTTGCTCACACATCATAGTAAAAGCAACTTGCAGATAGTGAAGAAAAGGAAGAAAAATTGCCCAGTTGCAGCTAATGAAGTTATTCATGTGCATCTCTGATGAACTGCAATTAGTGTGAAGAAAACAGAAAGTACATAAAACACACTGCATAAATTAATGTTTCCTACTCTTTTAAAGTTAGGGCTTTAGTGTAAAGAAAACAGAAAGCACACAAAACACAAATCCATGTTTCCTACTCTTTTAAAGTTAGAGCTCTAGTGTAAAGAAAACAAAGTACATAAAACACATTGCATAAGGTCATGTCTCCTACACTTTTAAAGTTGGTTTGAATGCAGTTTTTTGGATGCAGACAGCCTCTCTGCTTTGTAATAGTGCTGGATAGTATAGGAAAGCAAGGATTTGGGTACCATCCTAATACTGGCATGCAACACTTGACTCTGCTTTCACCCTTGTCCCTTTCTGCTCATCAAGTTCATCCTTTTCCTTGCATCCAGAATAACTCAGAGTTTCCTACTGGATCCTAAACAAAGCCATTTAAACATTTATTAAATGTTATTCACTACAGGAGCAAAGATTCTAAACATGGATAACTGAGACTAGGGAAGAAGTTATAGCTGGGTCTAACTGAACAGTTTTTTAGAGGTAGATAATACACAAAGTAGGATTTTTTTCTCTGTTCTCTAAAATAGCCACAATGCAGACCACAGATGAATAATATGCCTTAATAGTCCAGTGGTTTGGGTGCATTTAACCTGAGAAAAATTCTCCCAATCTAGCCCACTGTGCTTTATTCCTTTAGCATAGCTAGCTCTCAGAGCAACAATACATCAAAACTCTTGTCATTAGACTAATTCAGGCATTTTATTTTCAGCACCTGTCAGAAATGTAGCCATAGATTGTACCTCCTGGTATTTGCTGCAAAGAAATGGATATTTTTCTTCCTTGGATAAAGGCTATCTCAGCAACCCCAAAAGATTGTTTTTTACCTTACTTAAAAGTTGGTCTAGCCTTTGCAAGCTGTGAACAATCCTGCACAACACATTTGTTGTATCAAATCTCCTGCATGTTTGACCCTTTTCACATCAGCATTGCAATAGAGCCTTGCACTCCTGGCACTAGCACAAGAGTTATATTAGCTAGAAGGAGCAGTAGGGTGAAGCCATGGGACAAATTTAGACTGGAGAATAGAAGGAAGTTCTTTATCCAGAGGGTGTTTAGGCACTGGAACAGATTGCCCAGAGAGCTTGTGGATGCTCCATCCCTGGCAGTGTTCAAGGCCAGGCTGGATGTGGCCCTGGGCACCCTGGGCTAGTGATTGGCATCCCTGCCCATGGCAGGGGGGGTGGAACTAGATGATCTTTAAGTTCCCTTCCAACCTGAGCCATTCTATGATTCTATGACTTAGAGGAGACTGTGGGTGGTAGCATTCTGTGCTAAACCTGAAGAATGGTGAGTAGGGGAGGAGGAAGGACATAATCCATCTCACTCTTCTCCCACTTAAGCTCCACTGGCCTCCCATCTCTCCTTCTAGGAGGAAAAGGTCACTGGATCTATATTCATAAGTGAAAGAGTGCTACAGAAGATGAT
This sequence comes from Bucco capensis, assembly GCA_013396975.1. Taxonomy (NCBI): domain Eukaryota; kingdom Metazoa; phylum Chordata; class Aves; order Piciformes; family Bucconidae; genus Bucco; species Bucco capensis. The sequence goes on along the minus strand of VWZO01000488.1, from coordinate 512,185 downwards.
AGACTCTCACCCATTTTGCTTCTTTTCCCTAAAACTGTGTGCTCTTACCTACATCCAGACTGTGTTGCTGGAAAATGGATATCATCATCCTGTAAATATGCTAGGCTCCAAGGACATCCTCATATATCTTTTCTATGGAGTTAGGAGAGTGTCTGTCCTACCTCTTATGCCTTGGGAAAGTGAGCAAAGGAAGAATGTAAGTCTAATTTGCTGGGGAAAAGGATTAAACATGGTATCTTGGCTTTCTCTACAATGACAGATGTGTGGTAACTCCCAACACTGTTGATATCTGCAATGATTTTGATGCTAGTATGAGCTGCACATCTCAGAACATTTAGCAATTTTGGCAACATCTTCCTGAAGTGTTCAAGTGAGAGAAGTAGCAATCTTTTTTGACTTTTACAACTCAAGTGGAAAAGAAGTAACTATATATATATATATAAATAAAAGCTCTTCTCTCCCTAGACAGAGATGGTAGAGGCTGAATTTGGAGGCCAAATAAGCACAGTACTAAATAGGCTCACTTCATGATACTTGGTACTTCAAAATGATCTAGGTCTGTTCAGTTAATGAATCATGGGGCTCAGATCCCTTGTCACTTTCCAGTTGCTAAAATGAAAAGAGAATTTCATGTAAACCCTTTTAGCAATTATACAATCCCTATTAATAGCAAAAAGCAACACACTTTCTCCTGCTCAGTATTACTGACAGCTGAGGGCATTTCCAAACAACTTGTTACAACTCAAATCAACTACTTCTATGAGCACTGCAATGAATGGCCTAATTGCCAATGGATTTATAGCTCATGGTTACAATGCTGAGGGCTGATGATTTGCTGCAGGATGTTGCTATTCAGCAGGGAGCAATCCCTCAGGCTATGGCAGCACATTTCCCTTGCCCTGTGAAAGTTTTTTTTATGGCAAAACATTTAATAATCTCTCTCTGTCTCTCTCTCATGTGTTCTCTGCTGTTTAATCAGGTGTGAGTTCACACAGTGTTCTCCCCTTTAGCTATGACATGTCCTGATCTATTAACCTCTATTCAGCCACTTCTTTGCACAAAAAAATCTTCAGGAACAATTATTATCTTGGAGACATCCTACCCTCCTGTCAAATTTGGTTGAAACTGACCTACAAGTTCAAATGTCTTTGCAGGCAGCCAGGAAGAGAGATGCAAAGAGAGATCACACTAGCCTCATTTCCTTAGGAAATCAGGCTAAAATCCAAGCCTGCCACTTACTCACATTCTGTCCTACTGCATCCCCAGCCTGTGCTCCACTCAGAGCTAGCACTTGTTGCTAATGGAAGCTGTCAATGACCTTGCATTGACAAGCTGCCACCAAAGTGCTCTCGATGGGATTTATTCCTGCCATCAGCAATAAATCACAGCCCACAGCCCACTAGCTGAAAGAAGGTGATGACTTCCAAGACAGACAGGAAAAGACAGGCAGAAATAGCAGGCAGCAGGAGCAGACTCAGTGGTGATGGGTGGAAGCAGGTGACAGGCTGCACACTCACTTTAGGACAGATATAGCATAACTGGGGATTTAAAAGGAAGTAGTTGTAAATGTAAAGTGGAAAGACAGGACTAGAGGGTGATTCACAACCTATGGTCAGCTTCCTGCTTTTCTGCTTGGCTCCTCCTGTTGTGTCCTTCCTACTTTTCCACATCCCAGTCTGAATATTGTAAGCCTTCATTCAGAAGTCTTACCTTTTTTTTTTTTTTTCCTAGGGCTTTATGATGGAAAATGCTGCAAACAGCTCCTGGAAGTGCCAAACAGCAAATGCCTACAGAGAAGTGCCATGTTTTCATGCCAGGTGTTAGACAGTTCTCTGGTTCCCCCAGCCCCTCTTAAAAAGGTGGCATTTGCAGGGTCACAGTGAGCTGGGATCATAAAGCCAAAGCCAGTGCTGATTCACCATGACCTCCAAACAACTAGCACAGTATCCCAGTATGTCAAGGGTTGGAAGGGCCCTAGAAAGATCATCTAGTGCAACCCCCCTGCCAGAGCAGGAGCACCTAGACCAGCTCACACAGCAATGTGTCCAGGCAGCTCTGCAATGGCTCCAGACAAGGAGACTCCACAGCCTCCTGGGCAGCCTGGGCCAGTGCTCTGGCACCTGAACTGCAAACAAGTTCCTCCTCAGCTTAATACTAAACCTCCTGTGCTCCAACTTGCTCCCATTCCCTCTTGTCCTACCATTGGATGCCATGGAGCAGAGCCTGGCTCTCTCCTCCTCACACTCACCCTTCCCATATTTCTAAGCATTGCTGAGGTCTCCTCTCAGTCTCCTCTTGTCCAGGCTGCAGAGACCCAGCTCTCTCAGCCTGTCCTCCTAGGGCACATGCTCCACTCCTTTCAGGATCTTGCTGGCCCTGGGCTGGACTCTCTCCAGCAGCTCCCTAGCCTTGTGGAGCTGAGGGGCCCACAACTGGACACAGCATTCCAGGGGAGGCCTCCCCAGGGCACAGGAGAGGGGAGAAGAACCTCTCTGGCTCTGCTGGCCACGCTCCTCTTCATGCATCCTAGGATGCCATTGGCCTCTTGGCCACAAGGGCACATTGCTGCCTCATGGGCATCCTCCTAGCCACCAGCACTCCCAGAGCTTTTTCCCCAGGGCTCTTCTCCAACACATCAGTTTCCAGTCTGGACTGATCCATGGGGTTGTTCTTTCCCAGATGCAGTACTTTACATTTACCCTTGTTAAATTGCATTAAGTTTCTCCCTGCCCATGTCTCTAGCCTGTCCAGGTCACTCTGGATGGCAGCACAGCTCCTGATGTGCCAGCCACGGCTCCAAGCTTGGGATCATCTGCAAACTTGCTGAGGGAACACTCTCCCCCTTCATCCAAATCATTAATGAATATATTGAACAGTCCTGGACCCAGAGCAGAGGTCCCCTGGCATGCTAACTGCTCCTGAAAGCTGTTCCATCCATGTGAAATCCCAACAGACTGGAGGTGTCATAGTGATGCTATTTCTTGTCTGTGTGGTGTCAGCTCCTGTGGAAGGGGTTCCTAGAAGCTTAGCACCAGCACTCACACTAGCCTTCTCTTCCACTTCAATTCTCCATGTGATCCTTTCAGAATAACAGGATATATGAAGGGGGGAGAGTTTCCTCTCACAGTACTAACATGTCACTCAGACCTGTCATAGCCAAAGACAGCCTAGACAACTCTTTTATTTCTCTTTGATATAGTTAGGAATAGATGGAGGAAATGTCTGTTGAGCTTTTCTATGCATTTGACAAAGAAATAGAATCAGAGATTCATTAAGGGTGGAAAAGACCTCTAAGATCATGAAGTCAAATCATCTACCTATCACTACCATGCCACTACTTGCTTTTTATTATCATTAAACCCTAGCTTGTCCTACTTGCTAAATACAGACAGCAATGGAAAACCAGAAGTAGCAAACATGTAAAGCATTATTAAAAACAATTAACACCAACAAATAAATTATTAGAACTGTATTTTTGCTGCATACTAACTCTCCAAAAAGAGGCATCAGTAGTTTATTGCATACTTGATTCACCATGCTCTAAAGATCCAAATGACAAAAAAAAAAGGCAAAATAATTAGGAAAACCTCAGAAGAGTAACAGAAAAGCTAGAAAAAAAAATATCATTTTTAACAAGGATTCTTCTCAGGAAATGCTTCCTGGAAGTTTGGAACTTCCCCACAAAGTCCAACACAAGCACTAGAAATATGCACGGACACAGCCTCAGAGGAGAATGCACAGGGATTTCTTCAGTGAGATTCAAAACACAGGAATGGGGAGGTTAATTAAAAGGTATAGAAGTTCCATGCAACCAAAACTCTTGTGTCAGATGTCCTATTGTTACAAAGCATGCTGCTTGCTTACCTTTCACAGCGTGCTCCCATGTAGCCAGCTGGACACTGATCGCAGATTAAGCCCCGGCTGCGGTCAAAATGGCATGTGGGGCTAAAGCTGTGGGGTTCATGTTGGGTGACAAGAGGAACAAGGAAGAAAGAGAAAGAAAAGATTGTTAACAGCATAGCTCTTTTCTCACTTCAGAGGTTGTTCATTTGCAGAAGAGTGCCCAGGAAAAGTGATTCTGCTCTAGGACATCGGGCTGGAGTTTGACTGCGGCAAATAGAATTTGGAATGACTCTGCTATTTCTGAGACACTGAATATAGAGTAATGGATGGCAGCATCCCAAGAGCCTGTTATTACAGGACTTGAGTAGTCTGGATACCAGTCTAAAAGCAGGAATGCACAGCTGTTTGTTTGTGCCCCCCAGGGCCTGGCAAAACTATGCCATAACATGGCCCCTTGTATACATCTTTCTGAAGGACAACTGATTGGAAAGCTCAGTTAACTTTGTGTCTAACTGGCTGTGAAAAGAACTCAGTGAACAAGAAAGGGGAGGGGCAAAAGGGAAATAGCTAGTACAGCTTCCCAGAGAGTGCATTTGAGTAAATAAAGTGCCCCTGACCTCAAGCAACAGGCCAGACAGGCATGCTGAAGTTTAAGAATAGCTTGCAGAGTCGAAAGCTTTACCTCTTTGCTATGCTTTACCTATTTTTAGCTGCTTTTTATAAATAGGAATATTGCAAGCTCCACCTCTCAATGCTCATGCTTATCTCTGAACTGTGCTCCTTCTCTGTTATTAAAAAGCAATCTTTCTCCTTTCACACATTTTTGTGAGGCAACCTCCTGACAGTGCCCAGAAGAGGTAACCTGTTCTTTTATCATGCTGGAATGATTATTAGAGCCAGAGAGACATCTGAGCACTTTCACAGAGCCTCCTCTAAATAATGTTTTCAATTCTGGTAACCCAACAGAAAAAGCAGGTGCATATTGGGTTGATTAGGAAAACAAGCACCTAACTGAAAAGGAAGATTCTAAACATATCTCTTGTAACCTAGGAAAGTAGAAGTTGAGAAGGAATATAAATGGGTCAAGACATCAGAAGGAAGGCATATTCAAGGTAAATTTCATGTTATAATGCCTGGACACATTGCTGTGTGAGCTGGTCTAGGTGATCCTGCTCTGGCAGGGGGGTTGGACCAGATGATCTTTCTAGGGCCCTTCCAACCCCTGACATACTGTGATACTGTGATAATAATAACAAATAGACATAATCCAACCTCAGATAAATTAAATATGGTGAAAGTTCTGGGAAAATAGTAGGGCTTAATTAGGATCATGTAATTTGACTACCTACTGATGATGAGATCCCACTTCTCAGGAGTCATCCATCTTATGATCTGACCTCAGTCTCTCTTTATTCTGTTTCTGTTAGAGATTATTCCCATTTATAAATATCCTGTCTGTCACAGGGCAAGTTATTCCAGAGCCATAAAGGACATCAGCAAAAAAAAATATGTGGGAAGGTCAGGTCCAGCAAACACTGACAGGTACTGGAATTTTCCTCTTTCCCAGAAGGTTATTTTGCAATGTCATTCCATTAACAACAGATTCACAAATGCATGAAAAGCCAGTGGAACAAACAGTAATTGTTCACTCTATTTTTAAATAGCAATGAAAGTAATTTTCAACTGAGGCACACATAATCATGGAATCTAATCAGCAGCACCCAACTTCTTTCACATAAAACCCTGCTTGTCAGTCCCAACATCACTCAGAGCTCCACAGGAAACTTTGTGGAGATGCTATCACAGCTCATTATAGCTCTGCACAAGATTGACTCTACCACAGCTCTGAACCTGACTGCATACATTTAAAAGATAACAATAATTAAGTACTTATTATTACTTTACAATAATGATTAAGAGCAGAATTTAAGGGTTATGCTCAGACCTAGCATCTTTGGGTTCTTTCTCTGACTTAATAGTCAGTCCACAACTCAACACTAAACATTAATATACTGAGAAATTCCCATCTGCATATAAAGGAAATATGTGATAGCAAGGGGAGAAAAGAAGAGCTTATCTCCTGATTACTTAGAATCTCATTACTCACTAATGATAAATACTAATGAACAGTGTGTCAAAACAAGCTTCAAAAGAATCTTAGCCCCTCTTGATTCATTAGGACTCTCTTCAGTTTCTACATCAGGTAAGCACATTAGTACCAGGACATGGCACAAGTGTGAATACACAGTCTGGCTATATAAGCAATATTTTGGGAGACAGAGCTTCCTAAAAGCTTACATTATAGGAAACATCTTTGGGGAGTAAGTTTCTTGTTTTATTTAATTCTTCAAGAAAATATTAACATTCTGACATATAGTTCACCTGCTACCAGTTTACTTGTGACCTTCCCAGGCTGAGTAAGATATCTTCTATCCCATTTGCAGTGCTACAACATTCCTGTCAGGTCTTTATTACCCATATTAAGTTTATCATTAAGTTTAAGTTTTTTTATTATTAAGTTTATCATTATCATATTAAGTTTATCATCCCTTCAAAAGAAAAGCAGTAATTCTCCCCAGACATCTATATTTGGTAAAAAGAATTCTATAGTAGTATGTCTGATAATTTCTAAATGAGTTTATTTCAAACTCCTGAAAGAGGAAGGAAGTTAGAACAGTTTGTAAAAGTGATGCATTAATGAGAAGAGATAAGATGATGAAGTCAAGGCTGCATTCCATATGCTATTTATAATAATCACTGATCTCATTTGCATCATATAAGTACCAATATGGAGATATATGCAAAAGGAGGAATATATAGCTCAGGATGGAGAAAACAAGCTTAGACAACTTGATTTTAGCTCCTTGATTTGGCCAAGCATTCTCTCCTGACATATGGCAAGTGACTTGGCACTGATGTGCTTCAGAAGGCACTTGGTGATTGGCTTCAGTGATTGCATATGGAAACTGCTGCCATTAGGACACAGGAGAGGGAAGGAGCAGCACTTAAATCAGCTGAGCTTAGCTTTAGAACAGCACTACTGCTAAAGTGCTTAGAACTGGTCTCCACCTGATGTGGTAAGGGAAAGAAAAAGACTTAGATGCTGTGAAAAGAGTGATGGGAACCATCACAAAGAAAGAAAACACTCCAAATGCAATTTCTTAACAGAAATACATCACATGGGTTAATTGCATGGACAATAATCTCTATGTGCCAGGAACTTAGTGTTATGCTTAGAGTTCTATAGATGTTAGGAATTAAATACTACATGGATTTGAAATTTTAGACAGCTCTTTATAAGAATTTATACATCAATTAGTCACTAATGAGGTGTTTAAAAAGTAGCACATAGGCTTGGTAGCAATTTCTTTATTTTTCCTGTGTAGGATGTGTGAAGGAACCTGAATTGTTTCCATCTATTATCCCTAGCTTGCCTAACTCACTGCCAACAAAGCATTTTAACAGCTTTCAAGTAACATGCTACAGCTTTAACAGCCCTTTTTTTTTTCTTCATAAACAAATGAAATCATTTATCTAGAACTGTGATTTAGGAGAGCTTGATCATTACAATGAGTCCTACAAAGCTTGAGGAAGTTTACAGTTTTGCTTTTGTCCTATCAAGTTCCATCTATTGGACTTGGTTTGTTGCACAAGCTATAAATGTGAGAGTGTTTCTCCTGCTTTGTCAGTACAAAGTGTTGTCAATCAAGAGAAAAAGGATTCATTAACTGTGCAAGGAAATACTGTGTGAAAGCACTGAGGACATCAGAGGAACCATGCCTGAGCAGCAGAGACAATAAACCCATGGATAGCTAATAAAACCAACTGAAGAGCTGTGATAACAGGAAGGCAGGCTCCCCTACTACAATCCCCTGGAATTTCTGCTGATGTTTGGATTATTCCTGCCCTGATCAGTGCAATTTTAATAGCACACAAAGCCACTGTAGGCAACAGAGTTAGCCTGAACTCATCATGGCTAGGCTTTGAGAATGAAGATCTGGGAGTTAGCCTGAACTACTGAAGAGCTAAATGTAGCAATTAAAAAGCTAGGTACTAAGTGAAAAAGTTTTTAACATGCAATAAATATAGATATCTTACTTGTTGGAAGGTATATTTAGGGGGCAAGCACACAACTGACAGTCTTCAGCTGTCCCTTTAGTAGGATTACCATAGAAGCCAGGAAGACATCTATCACAATATGGACCTCCTGTGTTGTGTTTGCAGTCCTAAACAGAAGAATTAAAGGTCACAGTTAGACAACTTAACATATGGAAGCTTCTTGAAGATCATTTACCAAGCAGGGCTGTAAGAGGTCTGCAACATAGACTCTCATTCTCTGGTGGTGGGGAAGAAGCAGCTCTAGGGGTTAGCTGTCACAGTCAGGGCTTCACATGTGTCACAAAATACCTATGTAAAGCAAAAAGAATATTTAACTGGACACCTTTTTCTTTCCACCATACAAGAACTGCATTATTGTTTTAGCTTGCTTGAAGAAAAGCAGCCTTCAGAGCAGCACAGAATAGGTTTAGGATTGCAATCTTGCACCAGACTCTTATTTTGAGATGCTACTCCCAGAAATACAGCCCAGACTATATAACTGATAAAAGTGAATTATTACTTATCACACCTAAGTGCATTAGAACAATTATAGCTGACAGTATACTAAATATTTGTGAAGAGTAGCAAAGCCTCAACTACTCAGTTAATACTTGTTTGCCAGAAGAGCATCCAGACACTATTTTATGCATAGAAACAAGGATAAATATAGTGGATACAGAGTCCTATACAACAATTTGTGTTCCTGTATCTGACTGGCTTTCATAAGACAAAAGACAATTTATCTGAGCATATGGAAACATAAAAATGGCAGCATTAGATCTGCATTTGGCCTGATCTCAAATTAAATGATCTAGCAGCAGAATGGGAATTTGGTCTTTGAGAATAGGCTTCCCATGATGACTTAGAAGAACCAAGGTTTAAAGAATAACTAACCCTTCTCCTTTCCCACCACATGGGATTTAGAAATTACAAATAATGTGATAGGCTCAGTGAATCAGTTTTCTGGCTTAAATCCCTTCCCATTTTTTTGCCATACCACAGTATTCCTGTCATTGCTATTTGCCACAAGATAGCCAAGTGTCTCTCTTTCACCATGTAAAAACAGAAATGCTTTTTTGGCTCTTAAATGCCATCTTGATGTGCTTGGGTATAGACTGAAAAAGCACATAGCCAAAATGAAAGAGATTTTCTTTAATGGAGTGTGTTCTGATCTGATTTAGACAATACCAAACTGATGTTTTGATTTAACTTTAAACTTGAATACTTAAAAAAATAACACTTAAAATATTTTAAACACTTTAAAAGTGGTGGGTTTTTTATTTGCAAGAAGTTAGGCATATGATACTAACTGCTATTTAACAGCCTTACTGTCTGAAAGACATCATGTATCCTCAAGAAAGGATAAAGAAAATGGCACTTATTTTAAGGAATACTGATTTCTTTTTCATGACTTTCCAGTATCTCAATGATTGGTACACAGGGTTTTTTTAGCATTGTGTTCTGCATAGCCAGCACCATACACCTGGGCAGCTCAAAAAGCAGAATATCCTTCTCAGCCATAAGCACACTGCAAGTCAAAAGCATCTATATCCAGAAATGTTGTTTGTTGTTTTAAGGAGTCCATTCTTATTGCTTGTGTATACAACCAGCATATCTTCAGAAAGAAAGCATTAGTCACAATAAAACATCTTCCTATCTTTGGTAGATTATGAGCTAATACCAACTATTGAGATTCTTAAGTCAAATTGATGGCTTCATTACCATCAGCTGGGTTAAATTCTACTTTATTAGGTCATCTCAGTCTATTTAATTCTTACTTCAAGTGCTGTCATTCAAAAAGAATCTACTGGCCACTGAAAAAAGAGCTGGGAACATTAAGATGGGTTTTTAAAAGATGTGACAAAAATAATCTGAGTATTTCAAGAGAAAAAACTTCTGCAATTCAAGGGTTTTTTTAAGACATCATGTCAAATTATTTGTACTTTTCCTGAAAAAAAAAAAGAATGGATTTTTCTTTTGTGTTAACTTGAGCTTTAAATATGCTCAGACATATCTTAATGTTTTTGAAGCAAAGGAACAGCTTCTGTGTCAGAGATGTTATTAAAGTGAGAGGAGCTAACACACTATTTTAAAGCTATGCAGCTCTTACACAGTATTACTTGCAGCTTCTGAAACCTTCCATTTTCTAGGAAAACAATTCATATTCCAGAACTGACCTTCTTCTCTTTGATGAATTATTGTCTGAAACTCCAACATCTGTCATTTCCACATGTTGTGTCTAGCTCCCCTCAGCCCAGATCTCTGTATCTGCTTACTTCCTCCTCATGAATCAATACATTTAAAACAAGAAAGAAGAGAACCCCACATATATAGTAACAAAATCTAAGCATATATTGCACTGCAGAGTTTAGACAAGAAAGAAGAATCTTGTGTGAATCTACACTTTTCTTCCTGAGCTAGTCTGGATTTTGGAGGACAAAGAGCAAGGATTAACTCCTGGGTTAGCAATTAGAGGATGGAAAGGAGATGGTTTCAAGTTGCAGAAGGGGAGGTTTAGATTAGATATAAGGAGGAATTTCTTCACTGAAAGGGTTGTTAAGTCTTGGCCCAGGCTGCCCAGGGAGGTGCTGGAGTCACCATCCCTGCAGGGGTTAAGAAACATCTAGATGCTCTCCTTAGGGCCATGGGTTAGTGGTATGGGAGTGATAGGGATGCTTGGACTTGCTGAGCTTAGAGGTCTCTTCCAACCATAATGATTCTGGGGGTTCAAACACTAGCTTAGTCATCACACAAGTGATGAGCTAATAGTACAAGTTGTCAATTTTTCTTCAAGTTTTGAAATGGTGCTTCTAACTTTAATGATTCTGTAGTACATAGATGTGACACATGTTCCCTGTTCTTTTCAGGGATGCATTAAACTTTATACTAATTGCCCAGATTTATAGATCACCTTAAGTACTAAAACAGATGTGTTCTTAGCTCTTCTAAAAGATACTGCCAATACTCATGAAAAAATTGTGTTTTCTTGCTATCTATTGGTTGAATCTCAGTTGAAACTTGTCCAATGGTTTTGAGTCTTATCTAGATTGAGGAATGTCTAATTATACTAAGATTATTTCTTTAAAACAAGCTTAGGTCTGTCAAGTCTTAATTTCATGTTTGTAGGAACATTTCATTAATTTTATATGTGCTGAGACTGGAATAAAGAAGATATTCAACTGTCCCTATCCTGCTTAGCATATTATATACTACTTTTATTCTCCTGGAAACAGTTTGTTCCAATACACTGATCTAGTGGTTTTGGTAAAATCAATGCCTTGTCCATAGATATTAGGAAAAGGTTCTTCACTTAAAGGGTGATCAAGCACTGGAACAAGCTCCCCAGGGACACAGCCACAGCCTCAAGCCTAACAGAATTCAAGAAGCTTTTGGACAAGACTCACAGGCACATGGTGTAATTTTGGGGGTTGTCCTGTGCATAGACAGGAGCTGGACTCAATGATCCTTGTGAGTCTCTTCCAAAATTCTATGAATAGAAGACTAGTGATGAAAATAAAACTTGAATCAGGGAATATGACTGAGTGTCAGACAGTGCCTTTGGCACACTGCTGCCCTTCCTCAGGATATCTGTCATAGAGACAAGCAGGGAAGCTGCTAGTTTCAGCTAGTTTAAGAGAGTAAACCTGGGTGCCTATTTTAGTATATTCCCTAGCCTAGACAATGGTATTATATTTTTGGAAGCAGGAATATGTTTTTCTGGCACTTTCAAACTACTGTAATGTCAAGATTACATGGATAATTCCCTTCTCCTGGAGTCACAAAGGCAGTCAGGATATTGCAGAAGCTTTACACATCATTTTTCACCTGTGCTATAGCCTAGAGTGCATTTAGCATAGGATCTATCATTTTGTTACTGTGTGTGTGAAGATTGGAGAAGACATTGTGTCATTGCTGTGGTGAACACTGTCTACAGCACATGTCCACTAGCTCTGACAGTGGCCTCAGTCTACATGCTATATGCTGTTAACACACAAAGAAATAAAATACAAAATGGATACTAGGAAAAATGTCTTCATTGCAAGAGTGGTTAGGCATTGGCCCAGGGAGCTGGGGGGGAGTCACCATCCCTGGAGGGGTCCAAAAATCATATACAAGTGGTGCTGAGGGACATGGAGGTGACAGTTTGATGGTTGGACTTGATGATCTTAGAGGTCTCTTCCAACCTTAATGATTCTGTGATGCCACTGGAGACTGCCCACGTAGGAATTTGAACATCTGGGGAGAAAGATGTGCTTCCTCTGGGCTTCCTAATAGGAATGCAACATCCTGCAGTGAAAGAAACACCTTGACGTGTGTTTGCACAAGGTTTAGGTTTAACCAACCTCCTCAAACTATCATAAATGTGTATGTGTAACACTACAAAAGACTATTTCTGAATGCTGGAGCTTGCCCTATGTACCAAAGCAGTTCTGTAGATCACAATGGTAAGGAGAATGATGTATCATGCAGCTCTCTAGATGGTTGCTGTGGGGATCAAAGAGCTTTTGCAGGTTACTGCAAGATAGGCATTAAAATAAGCTTTTCATACAGGCCTGTGTCGAAGGAGATGATTTGAGCTTTTATCATGAGTCAAAACCAGATTTCAGTTGCTTTTCAACTACATTTCAAAGCTAAGGAAGAGCAAAAAGAAGTATCATATCAGTAAATTAGGTGCCTAAATTGTCTGTTGTATTACTGAAAAAACACCATGAATAATAATAAGGAGGCCAAAAGGCTGTGTAAACCTCAATAGAAAGAATGCCTTTGATGTGAAACATTTCTCTTTTTCAGCATTCAGACTTCTCTCCCTTTCACTTCAAAAGGCTTGTGATCCAAATTGAATAGAAGCATTTAATAGCCTGCATGGATACTAACCAATCTAACTTCAACTTACAGTGTTTTCAAAGTAAGCTGCAAGAAAAGCCAGACCTGATTTTAAGCTCCCTGTGTGCCTCTTCTTTACAGTGTGATCTACTACAAGCTCAGGCAGAACACCTCAAATACAAGATGCTTGATAACACAGGGAGCTTCAAGTACATTTTTAAACTGGTTATTTCACCAGTGCTGTGTCATCTTTGTACCAGCAGCCAAGAACATCAGGAGAGGGAGCTCTACTGCCTACAGTCAACAGTTCACATCAGCTCAAAGTGCCAAAGCACTACAGTAAGCAACTTTATGACCTTCTCTCCTACCCAGGCTGCTGCTACAGACAACAATAATGAGGGAACTGGTGCAAAGGCTAAAACTTGAAGACATAGAAGCAAGAAACCTCAGAATTCACATTTGATTATGCACTCCCTAAGCAAAATAGTGAATATGGGTGGCAGTGTCCATCTGCTTAGGGGTAGGGAGGCTCTGCAGAGAGATCTAGACAGGCTGGATCACTGGGCCAAGGCCAATGCCATGCAGTTCACTAAGGCCAAATGCCAGGTGCTGCCCCTTGGCCATAGCAACCCCCAGCAGTGCTCTAGGCTTGGGGAGCAGTGGCTGCAGAGCTGCCAGGCACACAGGGAC
>VWZO01000488.1:456194-498716 GCA_013396975.1 Bucco capensis | reverse complement strand
GGATGTTGCATTGGGAGGCATCATTTAGCAGGTTGCTAGGGCTAGGACAAAGGCTGCACTGGTGATCTTCAAGGTCTCTTCCAGCTGGAACTGTTCTATGATTCTATATCTTAAATAGGATTCTCCCTTCCTTTTCTGCTTTGTTAATTGATTTTATCCTACACTGATCTTAGAGGCATCATAGTTGGAGGCTCTGGTCATTAATGTAATGCATTTTATCTTTGTCAAGAAACACAAGTCTGTATTACCCTATTCATTGCATATATGGGAAGGATTTAAAACATGACATATTTTTCATCCTAGATCCTTCTTAAAGGCTTACAGCATAATGAAATTGAGAATCATTTGAAGCTTCTATTCATGAAAAAGCAGTTTGAAAAATTCACTGCTTTACACAATAAGGATATCTTGTTTTGCACTGCAATGCATTTAAATATCTTATACAGGAAAAAAAGAAACAGTGATAGGAAATTCTAAGTGTCAAATTACACTGAAAAAAAAAAACCAAACCAAAACCAACCTGAATTTTCATTTGGGATTTTCCCAAGCAGTTTTTCTTAAGGAAATTAAAGGGGCCATTTAGAAACATGCACAGTACAGAGTCTGCTTGAAACTCAGCAGGGAAATAAGAGTATGATATCCCACTAACCTGGCACTGGCTCAAATTGTGTTTCTGCTAAAGTAATGGAATGAGGCATGTTGTTTCAAGCTTCATGCCATGTCAGACAACCTAAACCTAAAAATCTGGAATACTATGTCCAGTTCTGGAGCCCTCAACACAGNTAGAAAGAAGTTCCTCCCCACGAGGGTGGTGGAACACTGGCCCAGGTTGCCCAGGGAGGTGGTTGAGTTCCCATCCCTGGAGGCATTGCAGGTGAGGCTTGCCAGGGCTCTGGGCAAGCTGATGTAGTTGGGGATGTCCCTGGCCACTGCAGGGGGGTTGGACTAGATGAGCTCCAGAGGTCCCTTCCAACCCAAACCAGGCTAGGATTCTAATGCCCTTGAGTTAAGCAGCACAGGCTATTCAGCATAACTCACCCATTCCAAAAGGCTACTGACCAAGTAGCTATGGAGAATACCACAGATTTAATTGCTGAATTACTAGGTAACTACCTCAAATCTCCATAGCCTGCAATTAAAAAAAAAACCCTGTTGATATAGTCCAGTTCATATGCTTTTATTATTTTTCTAAAGTACAACTTATTATGTGTTTCTTCATGGTTTAGTAGGAATTAAGATGAAGGAAACTATTAACACTATCTTCTTGTAATGCTAAAATTACATTATTTCCCAATTTACTTGCTATTTACTATAAATGGAATACACTAAAGAAGAGAGATGATGGGGGATATGGTTTAGGGGTAAACTTGGTAGAGTAGGGTTGATGCTTGGACTCAATGATCTTTTCCAACCTGAATGATTCTAGGATTCTATGGATCTTGCTTGGAAGAATATTGACATATTTGCTGCTTTCTGCATGCCATACCTCACTCTATTGATTCTATTCTACAACATAAATTCTAGGTGAATAGAAAAAGATCCTTTTGTTTAATTATAGAAGCTACCATATCTTGCTATGAGGGGATTTTTAACTTCCATAATTCAACATAAAGATCCCTTCTGTTCATCAGTGACTTTTTTCCTCCTTGAGTATTTTTTAGGTCTCAGAGATTAATTCAATTGATGTTGGCTGTATCCATCAAGTTTCCTTTAATAACACTTACCAGGCATTCTCCTGTGAAAGCATCACATGCTTCTGCATGGCCAAAGCATGTACATGGTGCACAGAACCCCCCAAAAATGGTGCCATTCACACGTCTGTATTGAGGCCAGCAAGACTGCAAGAGAAATGAGATGAATGTTCAACTCTCACTTGACCAGACAAAGCAAAGGGGTTTTAAAAATACTGTTGAATTTGATACTTGCACACTCAAAAACATACTTGCCACATTCAGATAAATACTTTCTCTAGAAAGTTGCTTTTTCCTGGCTTTGCACTGACCTTAGCCTTTTGGGGAGGTTTGAGGTTAGAAGAAGCCTTAAGTTGCTCATTTTTCTGCAAGGGTAAAATAAAGCAGAGAAATAAAGCACTGAAAGCTGACAGCAGCAAAGCAAGAGGTAACAGACTGAAAAGGAGCCAGAAGGCAAAATACTAAAGGAGACAGAAGGAGAAAAGAAAGGCCCCAGAACAACAAAACCATTTCTGAGAAGTTCAGCTGCAAAGTGCAATTAAAATACATTTTAGTCTTTCTTATTTGTAATCTAACAAAAGGCTATACTGAAATAAAGCACAGGCTGAAAAGAAAGCCATCCTTTTATTTACCAACTGTGCTTCTTAAGTATAATTTCCCTTTAAGAAAGTGCTCTGATTTGTTTTTTTTTTCCTTAAATATTAAATTCAGATCAATATGAAAATTGAAATTGAAAACCTGCAGAAAAAAAATCAGTAAATATGAAACTCTACAGCCAGGACAGCAATCAGGTATTTCCATGCCCAATATTGAGCATAAATACTTCAAATTTGAAGCTAGCTCTCTATATACTTTCTCTTGTGGAATATGATCTTCAGTATATCTTAAATTTCAGGGACTGGTTTCAGTTGGGTTTAGCACTAAAGGGCACAATGATGGACAAGAGAACTTCAGCAACAGCAAGGCAGGAATTCTACCCAAGTCCTTCAGCTTCTAGAACAAAAGTAGATAGTGAAACACCTGCCATCAGGGCCTACAAAAGCAGATAGTGAAACACCTGCCATCAGGGCCTACAAAAGCAGATAGTGAAACACCTGCCATCAGGGCCTTCCCAACTGCTTTCTGGGGAATCACACTTCAATCTGAACTGAGAGGAAAAGCAGATTAACCAGAAAGTGTACAGCACAATGATACTTCATCCAGGTTTTTTTTCTGCCAATAACTGAACAGACAATGGTCATACTTTAAAATTATTTCTCTGTTAAGGCAAGTAATATTCTTCTCCAGTTTTTTTTGTTTCTTGTCTGTACCATTCTGGAAGTGATAGGAATATCCCCTGATTCCTTCAGGTCTTCTTTCTACATTAGTTTATCTAGCCCTAGCAACAGGCAACCACATTTGGCATGAAACTAGACTCCAAGCCCTAAATATCACATAGAAGCATGGAATATTTTAAAGAAAAAGAGAGTTGACAAGCAAATGCCTAGAGTGCCTGTATAAATGGCATACTGTTTGTACTTTTGTGAAGCAGAGCATGTTGGTGTTTGAGATCATTTCCTTAAAGGCAAAGCTTCTGCAGAGTTTCCTTTTTGGCTTCTCTTTACCCCAAGCCATGCTCATGTGAGCTAGTTAATGGTATGTATACTTGTACAAACACATTCTTTGTCAACTAATGAATTTGTTAGGGAAGTAGGCATTTTTTAAGCATGTATCTGTATGGTTATATTTAACAGGAACAAATTAAAGTGAAACAATCCTCCCAAGAACATACACACAATCCTCAAAGACTCCAAGGCAAATGACAAAAGCCCTGAGGAAACCAAATAGGACACTGAGGCACATGAACTGAGATCATTTGACCTGGCTTTGTTGTACACAGGTCAGGTAACTGCCATTTTCCTTCTGATTGTGGTAGTTTCATGTGCTTGTAATATCAACTGGTAGAAATACTGCTTTCCTTGTCTTCTTGTTACAAGAAATGTCTCCTCATAACTTAGAAATCACCACAGAGGTGTAAAACTGCACTTTTCAAATAGGGCAACAGAGTTGAGGAAGAGTCTAGAGCACAAATCTTGTGAGGAGCTGCTGAGGGAACTGGGCTTGGTTAACCTAGAGAAGAGGAGACTCAGGGGAGACCTTCTCACTCTCTGTAACTCCCTGAAAGGAGCTGGTAGTGAGGAAGGGGTTGGTCTCTTCTCCCAAGTAAGTGATAGGACAAGAGAAAATGGCTTCAAGTTGGACCAGTGGAGGTTCAGATTAGATATTAGGAAGAATTTCTTCCCTGAGAGGGTTATCAGGCATTGGCCCAGGCTGCCCAGGGAAGTGGTGGAGTCACCATCCCTGGAAGTGTTCAAAAAACCACATAGATGTGGGCCTTGGGGATATGGTAGTGTGGGTGGATAAAGGACTCAATGAACTCAGAGGACTTTTCCAACCATAATGATTCTATAATAACAAATCATCACCTAGAAAGAAAGCTGAGTAGACAAGGTATACCAAATTCCTAACAGGAATGGATAACTCTCTTAATATTTGCTACCAAGACAGGGCCACTAGTTGCTTACAGTTACCACAGAGTTAGTACAATTGACCTAGATAGCATCATGATACTCACCTCACATGAGGTACCAACATACCCTGGGGGACAGTCACATAACTCCACTGCAGATGCCACTTTTCTCCCAGTTGAAGTGTGGTCAGCAGCTTCCATGCTAACACTCCTTAGTCTGGGTGTAACAGACACAAGACAGTTAAAAGAGCTAATTAGATGGAAGTATCTGCATAGCTGGATGCAACAAACAGTATCTAGTGACATTCACAGAATCATTAAGGTTGGAAGAGATCTCTAGATCATCAAGTCCAACCATACCTATCACTCCCATGCCATTAACCCATGGCCCTAATACAGCATCTGTTTCTTAAACCCCTCCAGAGATGGTGACTCCAGCACCTCCCTGGGCAGCCTATTCCAACCCTTTCAGTGAAAAAATGCCTCCAAACATCCAACCTAAACCTCCCCTGGTGCAACATGAGGCCATTTCCTCTTCTCCTCTCACTATAAACCCAGAAGAGACCTATCCCTATCTCACTGCAACCTCCTTTCAGTGGCTTGTTCATGTTTTCCTGTTCAAAAATAAGGAGATTTTCCTATTCATCTTTTTCTTCCTAAACTACATGTCTGTAGAGTTATGACTATTTTTGTCCATCATGTAAGGGAGACTATGGTCAGACAGACAGTGATAAAAAACAGAATTCAAGTGTCCCAGCACTGTGCCAACAGATGGAAGGCTATTCCTGACCTGCAAGTCACAGGTGCCAACTTGCATTGCAGCTGTGTATAGAGCAAATTTGACACTAAGCAGTGTCTGCAAAATTTATAAGCCACTACTCTAGCTCTCTAAAATATTACATTACTAAGTTTTTGGTTAGAGGGTAATTTTATTCAAGAGGTCTGACCTCTGAAAAAGATTGCAGCTCTGTCCAGGAAGATATAAATATTATATGTATGAAAGAAAAATGTATGTACATGAAAGAAAAATGAAATCTACCATATACCTAGGTTTTCCCAAGGACAGAGAAAGAGTTGGAGAATTTTCTATTGATAGAATCATAGAATTGTCAGGGTTGGAAAGGACTTTAATGCTAATCTACTTCCACCCCCCCTGCCATGGGCAGGGACAGCTGGCACTAGAGCAGCTTGCTCCCAGCCCCAACACTGCCAGGGCTGGGGCTGCCACCACCTCTCTGGGCAACCTGGCATAGTGGCTCAGCACCCTCCTGGGCAACAACTTCTGCCTAACAGCCAACTGAAATCTCCCCTCCTCAAGCTTGGATCCATTCCCCTAGTCCTAGCACTGCCTGACAGCCTAACAAGTCCTTCCCCAGCTCTCTTGGAGCTTCCCTGCAGATCCTGCAAGGCCACAAGAAGGTCTCCCGGGAGCTTTCTCTTGTCCAGACTGAACAATCCCAACTCTCTCAGCCTGTCCTCAGAGGAGAGGTGCTCCAGCCTCTGAGCATCCTCATGGCCCTGCTCTGGACACCTTCCAGCACCTCCATATCCCTCTTGTCCTGGGGGCTCCAGACCTGGACACAGTACTCCAGGTGAGGTCTCCCCAGAGTGCAGTTGGACTTGATCCTCTACCTAAGTGATTCTGTGATTCTATGCACAATTGTCCTTAAAAAATACATGTTAGACACTGGCTGAAGAGCTGTTGTGTAGCCAAACACTGAACATGATTTTTCATTTACAAACCCCATGGAAATATGATGAGAGAGACCACAAAAGCTTTTTGATAATCTTACAGGTCATATGCAGAACAGATGTAGTTTACCCTCAACTGTATCCATTTGGGGAAAGAAATTGGAGTTGGGGGATTTAATCCTTATGAGAACTCAGAAGGAATATTAAGTCATTATAGAGGCTCAATGCTTTCTATTTTCACCCAGCAATCTTATCAGAGAGTTTGATTACTAGAGCTACTTGAAAAGCTTTCTTTGAAGTCTTTTTCAGTAGAAAATACCTTTCTATCATAACATGCATGTTGTTAATAAACAATTTTCTTTAGGAAATGTAAACCAAAGTATTTTTTCCTTCATACTGAGGCATTTACCTTTTGGCTGCCAAAAAATGCTGAAAATTATTTGGCTGACCTTGGATAAGAAATCATACAACAAAGATTTTGGTTTTGCTGCAGCAGTTGAAGGAAAGGCTAAGACAGTACAGTTTCCACTTCCAATAAGATAACCAATCTCTAGGATATTAGATATCAAATGGTGATGCATATTAACAGTAAAAAAAAAATAAAGAAAAAACAAAAAAAAATCCCTGACAATTTAAGTAGAAAAATCTGCAAAATGAAGAAATAAATTTTTACTAAAAGGCCAAGTTTTATTTCTCCCTTCAACTACAGCTAGTTCCCTCTCAGCACAGCTCTTGGAACAAAGAGAAGCACTTACACACAGAAGCAATCCACCCAGTATTATCCCACATTTGTATTCACTGAATTCTTCCAATTTTCATTATGTTCTGCTGTTTGCTAAATGGGATTTTAATGTGTTTAACAGTTTTTAGCATTAACAGTTACTCAGTGAAGAAAGCTGCAGTGATTTATTTTTCTTTCCCCCCTCCTATTTTGATGTTGCAGTTTTGATTCCTCCCTGCCATTCTGCATTCATTAAAATACATAATGCTGGCAGTAATGGGGCATTGGATGCTGGAGATGCAGGAACAATTTGAGATTCAACACAGAGCCCAAATATTTAAGCTGACTGTTACTGTCAGCAGGCAACTGTTGACTTCTGAAAACAAACAAGATTAAAAGGGAAGGGGATGTTTCAGGCAGTATCAGCATAGTTTACTGTCTGCTATGCCAGGCATCTGAATCACATCAGCTACAGAAGGCACATGAAGTACTGACCCCATCTCAAAGCCATTTCTGCACAGGGAAGAAAAGCCTTGGCCCTTCCTTCTCTTTTTGTCTTTGTGTCTAGCACTGATTTTATATGTTTGCAAGCAATCCATTAGCTTTAGCACCAAAAGTTGCAATATCCCTGAGTGTCTACAGCATTTACTTGGAGGGGCTTAAGAAACATTGAGATGCTCTCCTTAGGGCCATGGGTTAGTGGTATGGGAGTGCTAGGGATGCTTGGACTTGATGAGCTTAGAGGTCTCTTCCAACTTTCATGATTCTGTGATGCACAAGCTAAGAATATTAGATTAAGCAAAACAATCAAAAGAGCTGTGTTTTCCTGGCCTGTTGCTTCTAGCACAGATGAACTTCTCTGCAATAGTTTGGAAGAGCTGTCAAGTTAGAATAGGATCTCAACTTAAACCCAGAAGCTGTCATCTAGTTTCAGATGGATTGCTGAGTTTCTGAGTTCTCATTTGTTTTTATCCTGCTTGATCACTCATTTGAGGAAGCTTCCTTATTCTGCCATAAAGCAGTAACAACATTCTAAGCTTAAAATGACCCCAAAAAACCATGCTTGAGTCAAACTCACCATTACTGCATCAATATTGCTTAGTAACTACTTGAAAGTGCTACTCTACTATGTTAAATTAAACAAGGGACAAAAAATGTAAGCTTTAACTTAAAGCTTTTGCATACTGGAGACAACTGCATTGAACTTTTAAGTCTCTTTCTACACAACTGCAAGAAAGTTGTTTAATCTTACAGTGTGTCCATTCTGGCCTCTTAGCAAGCACAGATTCTAACAGCACCCTTGGAAGTCCTTACCCATGCAGTGTCATTATCCAGTTTGAAACCTTTCAGTATTCAAATGAACAGCTTGCTTAATATAGCAGCCTCTAATTATTATGTTGCATAACTCTGCTGATGCTTTGAGGCAGAAATTGTCATTCCTGAAGGAACTAATAACCCTGTAACATTTCTGTGTCTCTGCCAGACCCTCTTTACTCTTTCAGAGGAACATCCATCTGTCCACTACACATACCTGTTTAAAAGATAATAAGTTCATATCTACTTATCTACTCTCTTTTGTTATTTCTTTGGCAAAAAGATGTCTTCCTTTGGAGCCCAGCAACAGCAGTCCTTAATCTTTTAAAGATATCACAAAGAACATCCTCTTCATTAGGTGTGGTTATTTTCTTTGCAGTACTCAAGGGGCAGAATATACTTGATCTTAAAGTTAGGAGCACAGCTTTTGCACCTAGTGTATTTTAGAGGGAGTAACATTCAAAAAGAACACTAAAAAACCAGTATTGAGACAAACCCTACAAAGCAGCAACACACCTGCAACAACAGCTCCTAAGCTGTTGATGGTAGATGCTGTTGGTGCTACATCATGTAACTGCAAGGATGCACAGTTCTGAGAAGCTTTAACTCCAGCCAGTCTGATAGGT
This sequence comes from Bucco capensis, assembly GCA_013396975.1. Classification (NCBI taxonomy): domain Eukaryota; kingdom Metazoa; phylum Chordata; class Aves; order Piciformes; family Bucconidae; genus Bucco; species Bucco capensis. Next base: position 490,163 of record VWZO01000488.1, on the reverse strand, counting down.
GAAACTGCAATTCCTCCATTTAAATCATTCATCCATTTAATTGTGATTGTGATTTCACATCCTCTCTTCTGTCACACTAAACTGCAATAAGCACCTAGACAGCACTCAATAAAATGTGTTTACTTCAGAGTAAACTATTTTCAGAGGCATCTGGATGTGCTGATGGCAATCACACTAACACAGAAACCACTGCATTCTTCTCTGGCAAGTGACAGATAGACATCTTTAGCTGTCCCTAGAACAGCAACACAAAACCATTTCTAGCAAAAAAAAGAAAAAGAAAGGTACTTTTCAAAATTACTTCAGACTCTTCTCCAATCCCCTTTTAAATCATTGTCTTTAAGGGACCAATCTTTCTAACCATAATGTCACTCCATCTAGAAGATGGTGGCTGCTAACCTGCAAAGCCCTAAATTATATGCTTGTGGTGAAGCTTTTCTTGAAGAGTATTCCCAAGACATCACAGAATCACAGAATGTCAGGGGTTGGCAGGGCCCTAGAAAGCTCATCTAGTGCAACCCCCCTGCCAGAGCAGGATCACCTAGACCAGCTCACACAGCAATGTGTCCAGGCAGCTCTGCAATGGCTCCAGACAAGGAGACTCCACAGCCTCCTGGGCAGCCTGGGCCAGTCTTGTGTTCTTGTCTTCTCACTGTTAACCCAGAAGAGACCTATCCCCATCTCACTCCAAGCGCCTTGCAGGGAGTTGTAGAGAGAGATAAGATCTCCCCTGAGCCTCATCTTCTCCACACTAACCAACCCCAGTGCCCTCAGCTGCTCCTCACAAGACTTATGCTCCAGAGCACTCCTTGCCCTTCCCTGGACATACTCCAATGCCTCTGGCTCCTGCTTGGACTCAGGGGCCCAAACCTGACTCCAGGACTCANTGTCCAGGCAGCTCTGCAATGGCTCCAGACAAGGAGACTCCACAGCCTCCTGGGCAGCCTGGGCCAGTCTTGTGTTCTTGTCTTCTCACTGTTAACCCAGAAGAGACCTATCCCCATCTCACTCCAAGCGCCTTGCAGGGAGTTGTAGAGAGAGATAAGATATCCCCTGAGCCTCATCTTCTCCACACTAACCAACCCCAGTGCCCTCAGCTGCTCCTCACAAGACTTATGCTCCAGAGCACTCCTTGCCCTTCCCTGGACACACTCCAATGCCTCTGGCTCCTGCTTGGACTCAGGGGCCCAAACCTGACTCCAGGACTCAAGGACTGGCCTCCCCAGTGCTGAGGACAGGAGGATGCTCATTCTCTGCTCCTCCTGCTCACACTAGCTTTGCTCCAGGCCAGGATGCTGTTCTCTTTCTTGGGCACCTGGGCACTCTGCTGCCTCATCTGCAGTCAACTAGCAAGCAGCAGCCCAGCTCCTTCTCTTTCTCTTCATCCAAAATAGAAAAAAAACCCCTACTAATACTTGTTTGAATATATAAATGAATCCTATCGATTTCATTAAAAAAAGAATTAATGTGATTTTAAATTACATCAGCTTAGGTCTCTGAAGAGAGAAAACAAGGATTTTGTCCATAGGAATGTATCCCCCATTCACCTGTAGATGGCATTCATCCCATAGGTGTAGGTGGCTCTTAGGAGGATCCTGGTTACGTTTGCAAGGACAGTCATGAACTCTCTCCTGCTGACTGGAACTTCAGTGCCAGGCACAGAGAAAGTGTCTGCTTTCAGCACAATTTCTGCAGTGTGCTCTCCAGAAGGCTGCAGGTAAATCCCCTCTTTTGTAGTGCTCATTCTCCATCCACCTCCCTAGGTTGAGCCAGGAGAGAGAGTCATTTAAATATGAAACAAGTAAGGAAAAAAGCTGTATCTAGCCAGTTGAGGTACAGGATTTATTGACTAATATATTTTACAAGAATAATGAATATCATGAGTAACATTCACCTTTTATAACTCTGAAATGGGCTTGCCTGTTAAAGTTGACAGTGCAAAAGAAAGTTGAGGTTGTTGAGCTAAAACCTAGTGTCATGGCTTTGCACAGGCAACACCAAGAACAGCTCTGCTAAAGGAATGTGAAAGTGTTACCTCAACACTTTATTCTTCCTGAAGAACAGGAAGAATACAGTTTTGTAAGCTACTGAGATGCTGCCAGAGGCTCCTTGAGATCCTGAAGATTTTATTTCCCAAGGTGTGTCCATATTCTGATGCTATTAAACTAGCTGAAAGTACATGCACCATGCTGGTTTGTGTCCTCAAGCCCCAAACTTCATGCTGAACATTGGTGGCTGAAAAAAACAATCACTTTACCTCTATGATAACATCAGACTGAATCATCAGTTGAATTGGGTCTTCTGCCTCTGTGAAGTCATAGGAAACTGTAAATTTCAGATGTCCTCCAGCAGCTGCTACCTGGGAAGAAAAAAAGACAGGAAAAATGCAGTTAAAGGAAAGAAAAAAAGCCTTAACCATTTGGGGGAAGATTTCTCCAGCTTCAGCAGGTCCCAGAAGGAGACTTCTAGTGCTGCAAAACTATATGGAGATCCCTTGGGATTAAAGCTCTGTGTGGACCATTGCCTTCTTGCTCAAGCACCTCAAAATCATGCTTTCTCCCTTTTCTTCAGGGGCTGTGGAAGGCTGCAAATTCCTACTGCAAAGCAGTCAGAGATCTGAAATCTATCCAAATTCCCACTTTATATCTACATTAGGTTTTCAGGATATTTCAGTTCTCTGGTCCTCCTTCAATCTTACTATCCGGGGAGATGAGGCTGCCTAGGGAATTAAACTGTTGGACTGATTTAAGCTCTGAATTGCCAATGATGATATAAGGATGATGAAAAACTTCCTGAGGTGCAGGTTGATGTAAAACTTCTGTTTTCTTAAGACTAACTTCCAGCCCAAAAAGCTGAGCAGTGGCTGCAAAGCAGGATGTTAAACGCTGCAGAGCTACTTGTGTCTGGGCAACAAGGGCAGCGTCAGCAGCATAAAGCAGCTCCTGGACAAGATGGTTCATGGTTTTAGTATGGGCCTTCAAACACCTTAGGTTAAATAGACTCCCACTAAACCACATCACAAAGAGCCACAATTACATACAATTTGCACATGTAAGCAGAATCTGGCACTCACTCTTGTTAAACTTCATATGGTTGGTGATGGTCCAGCCCACTAGCCTACCTCGATCTCTCTGTAAGGCATCTCTACCCTCAAGAGAGTCCACAGCTCCTCCTAGTTTAGCATCCCTGGCAAACACTGGCATCAGATGTTTATCTACATAGTATGCAAGCCTATTAGGATCAATGCAACTTATATTCAGCCTTGACCATAACCTGAAAAGATATCTTTTCCTTAAATACCCTTTTTACTTTATTTTTGTTTTACTTCATTTATGTTTTACTTCATTTTTGTTTTACAAGCTTACTCAGAGGCAAAAGAATTCAGAGGGCAATCCATGTGCTGCATGAACAGTTAGGTCTCTTTTGGTGCAAAAAAAAATACTTTTCACTGAATTTTGAATACAAAGGTGGTACACAAGCTGGGCACCTGTGAGGAATATAAGGAAAAATTGCTTTCCTGGGAGTCTAGGCTGCTCAGAGAGGCTGTGGAGTCTCCTTCTCTGGAAATAGTCAAAACCCACCTGGATGTGAGCCTGTGCAAGCTGCTCTAGGTGACACTGCTTTAGCAAGGTGTTAGACTAGATGATGTTCAGAGGTGCCTTCCAGCCCCTACCATTCTGTGTTTCTGTTACTCCATGAGATAACTTCATTTTGACATTGCTGTCTGTATCACTTTCAGAGTTCTCCCTCAAGGACTGTCATCCTAGGTCATATAAACACCAGGAGAGAAGATGATAAAGCTTGGCCTTGCTGGTGATAAAGACATGTATTGTTCAGACAAAAATAGCTGACTAAAAATATCAAGGAAGTTCCACAGAATTTCCTTTATCTCATTCACCTGTTTTTAGATTAATATATCAAACATATCTTCCCAGCTCAGGAAGCAAAATCTACACTTCAAGAGCAGTCAGAGACTCCCCAAGAAATAAGTATAGAGGAGAGAAAAAACACATCTTAATTCTAAATCCACCAAGTCTCTGGCAATAATATTGGTTGTTCATAATTAACTGTACTTCTACTATCAGGTTACGTGTTGTTAAAGGATAGAACTAGAGAGAAGACAAAACTGGCTACAACATCCTGACAGTTGAATTCTGGGTCAGCCAAAACCCTCTGAAGCAGGAGAGATGGATCCTGAACAAAGGCCCATGCTCAGTAGGAAGAAAGCTGGAGGGGAGGAGGAAGCATTGAGTTCCACCTTGTGCAAAGCATGCTTGGATGTTATGCCTGTCACACTACCATCACTTGGAAATCAAAACAAGCAATAGTAACCCAGAAACATTGACAAGATTGAAAACAAACATCACTGCTACAAATATTTGCAAAGTCATAGATGGGGAAAGCTTGCTTCTCTCTCTATGGAAATAAAATTCCAGGAGTCCTTCTCTTCCTCCACTTAGTTTGCTGTCAATGCTTTTCTGAGGCAAGCTATCAGGTTCTCTCCTGCTAATGTCACTGGAGGGCATCCCTTCCTTAGCTTTTAGAACCCAACTTGTGCTTGAATCAGCTCTCAAGAGCTCACACTTTCCCTCTCCAATGCCTCTTGTAACTCTGCCTCTTAAGTTTTAGCACTCAGTCCACTACACTAGATGCTGCTCCATTTCCTCTGAACAACATCTGCCAAACATAACTTGAGAAGATGACCAGCTACCACCACTAAACCTGGTGCTGTTTACAATCCCTTATCTCATTAAGCAGTAAAATGCTCTTCTGCCAGCTAGGAAGAGAATCAGTTTGTGATTAAAGCATCTAAATATAGTTGCCCAGTTGTAATTTAAGTGATCATGACCCTCTTGAGTGGAAGCCAGATGGAATATAGTCATGTAGACATCTTAATGAAGTACTTTGTATTGTCAAAGGAATCTAGAAAGTGGCTGGTCTATGGTTTCCCCACTGAAGGACAACTTCCAAATCACTTCACTTTGTATTTCTCTTTGAAAAATAACTTGGAAGATATAAAATATATTTCACAACTATATAAATGGTTACACAGCAAGTGTATTACTGAAATAAAACACATACAACTTGCTCACGTGTTTAGCAGTAAAATCAATGTCAGCATGGATTTAGCTCAAAGAGACTTTGATCTCAGGCCTATTACTGCATTTGAGTAGATTTAGACCAATCCTTATATAACATCAGACTTCAGAAATGAACAAAAGGCATCAAACAATTACCACTGTTAGTGGTTCTAGCAGAAATATACCTGACACATTGTATTGCAGAGACACATTATAAGAGAGACATCATATCTTTCTTAGACCACTATAGCTGCAATATGACTGTAGGAAGGTGACATGCTTTTGGAACTGTGAACCCAGATGTAGAATTNGACAAAGGCTGCACTGATGAGCTTCAAGGTCTCTTCCAGCTGGAACTGTTCATGATTCTATGATTCTAACTATACCAAGTGAACAAATGCTAACAGAACAAGAAAGAAAAAAAAAACACAACAAAAACCAGAGAAAGAAAAAGGCTACAAACATGAACAGGCAGAGCATTGCAGTGAAGAAAGCTAATACACAGACTGCTGAGTACAAAACCAAGGAGGAGTCTCATAGCAAACTGCTAATACAGAACCACAATCATTAAGGCTGGAAGAGACCTCCAAGATCATCAAGTCCAACCACACCTATCACTACCATACCACTAAACCAAGTAGAGCATCTAAATGTTCTTTAAACACCAATAATAGCAACTCAAGGTTTTAAAGAGATTATAATGTTCTCCAGAAGACATCCCCAAACCAAACCAGACTCCCTTTTGTTTCCTGATATGGCTGTGCACATTCTTTTGCTTGCTCTCATGGTTATGAGAAACGACACAGATGCTCACTCAGTCTTCTGCTGGCTGTCATATTCCTAGTGGCAATATCTACCATGAGATATAGAGCTTGAAGGTAATGAAAGCATATTACATACAGTTCAACATTCCCTGCTAGCCTTCTTGAATTTCCATCAAATTTCAGTACCAATAAAATGCTGAAGTTCATTTGGACTCTCTCACAAACTCTCCAGGTTCACATTTGTTTTAGAGAATCCTTGACTGGTTTGGGTTGGAAGGGAGCTCTGGAGCTCATCTAGTCCAACCCCCCTGCAGTGGCCAGGGACATCCCCAACTAGAGCAGCTTGCCCAGAGCCCTGGCAAGCACAGATTATGTGCACAGATTTCAGCAAATACAGAGATATCTGTCACCAGAACATCAGCACTACTTATACAAAGGAGATCCTTTAAAAATAGATAGATATTGCTCCCAGTTTATTAGTGGTGACCAATTTAGTCCAAAATTTGTTGGCACCTATGCAGTTGTGATAAACAGATAATATGTATATGTTCCTCTAGCTACCCACTCAGTGCAGAAGGGAATGGATAAAGGGCTCCTTGGCCTAACTGAATTTACCTATGTTTAAGGAAATATTCAATTATTAATCCATCTCTCATCTTGATTATTATCTTCTTTATGAAAAAAAAAAGATGTAAAATGGCTGGAAATCTATTGTATTTAATTGGCTTTTGCTGAACCAGTCTTCATGCTGCTCAGAGAGTGAGGGAAAGTAGGACTAGAAAAGAATTCCTATAGAACCATCACCAAGAAATCAAACTTTTATTCATTGAGTAATAGCTCTCAGTAAAGATTGCATGGTTTTGTTCTCTTCAAGATCCAATTAGAGATTAAACAGAGTCTCCTCTCTTAGACAGACTTGAATTTAGATAGGCTATGAAAGCTCTTCTGAGGCATTATAGTAATATTTCAGAGAGAGAAGGAAGCAGAATAATCATGTTCCATTTGAATGACAGTATAGCTCTGCCTAGCTTGAACAAAATGCCAGAGCTTTCTTCACAAGGAAGTTACATTTTTCCCCTGAAAGAATGAGCTCTATCCCCCAACCCTCTACCACCTACTCTGTCCCAGCTAGCCCACAATCCTACAATTTCCCTATTTAAGCACACTCAAAATGCTTCTCTATAAATTGGTGCTACCTTCTACTTCAATTCACTTATTCAGAATATTGCTTCCAGAGAAGTTAACCAAACAAGGAGGGAATAAGCTTATAAAAAGCTTTATATTTAAAACAGCTTGTTACACAGAGTGTAGAACAATTAAAATCTTACACAATTGTTTAAATTTAGTGTACCTGCTATAAGAAGAAACATTTAAATGGAAAATACTAAAGAATTCAATAAGAACCTTTTTTTTTGGTGAATATTCTACTAATACAAACTCACCAGCTACTGAGTAGCTTTTTTTGCAACAGATGCTCTGATCTTTCTCAGCATCAATTTAGCAGAGTCAGAGTGGCTGAAAGGTATAGATCTGGATAAACTCACTATTTTTTCCTTTAACTCTAAAGATGTTTCAGACTACTAATGATAGTGAAATCAACCTCACTATTTGAGCATCAACTCTTGAGTTGTGTGGCTAAATAACATATCCTCAGCAAACATTTCTAAATAAAACCTTTATTAGTGGTCTCATAACTGAAAGTAGTTCTTAATTTTACTGGTTTAATGTTCATCTCCCAGTTCCATAGTCTTTGCTTCCAAAGGGAGAAACCATAAATAAGTAGACATAGCAATAAATACCTTATTTTAATGTTAGAATTAGATAATTAAATAATTTAATAATTAAATATTAATTATTAGAGTTAAATTATTTAATTATTTATTAATTATTAGAGCTAAATACTAACTACAACACCTATGTCACTATTCAGTGGTATTAAAACACAGGAACCATCCCTTCCCCTCCTATCTCTGGCTGTATTCCTTCATGAAGAGTTTAACAAGAAAAAGAATTTGCATCATTTTGCAAAACTAAGGGAAAAAAAGCTCATATTTCTATAGCAACAAAATCTTAGCATGCAAGGATTATTAAAAACAAAAATGTAGAGCAACTCTTCACCTCCAAATTAAAAGCTGTTCTTAGTAGAAGTATTTCCCTCAGCTTTGCTATTTCATTTAGAGGTAATCAATATTTTGCATCCAATACTGTTGAGGACATCCCACTGTGTGATGATGTTAACATCCAAATCCATCAATACTTCCTTAAAGTGTTGACTTGCTACTGGAAGAGCTTGAACAGAGCAAGCAGTGACAAGAAGGATTTCAATTCTATTCCTTAGTACAGTTCACTAAGTTAGACTAAGTATTCCTGATTTTAGACTTCCTTTTGTTTCCATGTTTGTAAAGCATCAAGCAAAATGGCTCAGGAATGTTATTTTCCCACAACAGAAAAAGACACCAACTTCCAGCCAGTCACAAGCCCTTTTCCTACCTCTCTCCACTTAACTGTTTTGCAGCATTGCTATGGACAATCCTGCAGCACAACGTTGGCTGCACAAGTCATTCAAAGCAAAGCATGACATAACTAGCACTTGGGGATCCTTTAGGAAACAGAAACATAATGTTTCAAGCAGGAAAAAGTTGTGTGAGTGCATTATCTGTTGTACAAAATGAGTCTGACAGAAAGGATAGAGTGGTTTGAACATGTTCCAGTGGATTTAACTTGAGAAGTGGGAGATTTTGAGTGAAATAGCATGGAAATAGATCAGTATTTGGGAGAAAATCCCTTTTTTTTTTCCTAACAAAAATGCAAGAATATGTAAAGCCCAAATCTCTGCTCTTCAGAGGTGGCTTAGCTCTTGATATAATAAAAGCAATAATAATTCTTATTTAGTATTTTACTGCATATTGTGGAGACCTCTAAGGATCACAAATGAAAATAAAAGCAGTAAAAATAAACACTTGAGTATTAAATCAAGATACAGATCTGTATAAACATGGCTTTGTGTACTATAATTCACTGATACTAATCATACAAAAACCCAAAAGATCTCCCTGCATTTTGAATTCATTTTTCAGGGCAGGGGAAAACAAAGCAGTGAATCAGAACTCCTGTGATTTCCCCCTTGTCAGCACAAACCATGTTTTGAATGATTTTGCCTCTGGAGCCAATATTTTGTCATGATTAAATCCATGGTCACTTCCCTGGCTTAAGTTTTGCAGCTTTTCTTCCACTAACCTCATTCATGGCAAGCTAACATAGTATTGAAAAATACCTAGGTTTTCTTTTAGAGAAAGAAACTTGTGTTTGGTGTTAGCTGAAATCTAGTCAGTGACTAGTTCCCAGTGATGCTCTCCAGTTTTGGGGCCATTCCTGTTTAATACCTTTATCAATGATCTGAATGAGAGGNCAAGAAGGCCAAGTGCCAGGTCCTGCACTTAGGTCACAGCAATCCCAGGCAATGCTCCAGGCTTAGTGCAGAGTGGCTGGAAAGCTGCCTGGAAGAGAAGGACCTGAGGAGCTGGTGAACAGCTAAGTGAAGATGAGCCAGCAGTGCNAGTAAGTTTGCAGATGAAACCAAGTTGAGTGGCAGTGTTGATCTGCTTGAAGGTAAGAAGGTTCTGCAGAGAGATCTAGATGGGCTGGATCCATGGGCCAAGGCCAGGATGNCAGCATCCTGGCTTGGATCAGCACTGTGTGGCCAGCAGGACTAGGGCAGGGATTGTTCTCCTGTACTGGGCACTGGTGGGGCCACACGACACATCATGGGTTTAGCTTTGGGCCCCTCAATAAAAAAAAGACATTGAGGTGCTGGAGTGTGTCCAGAGAAGGGCAACAAAGCTAGTGAAGGGTTGAGAGCACAAGTCTTGTGCAGAGCAGCTGAGGGAATTGGGGTTGGTTAGTTTCTACTGAAAAATGATCTTCTACATATCCATATTAGTCATCTAACTCAAAATCCTCTCTTTTGCACCTTTCCAGAAGAGATCCTCAAAGAGAAACCAAGCTAAAGGTAGGAGATATTGATGTTTCCACAAACCACTAATTTAACCCCAAACATGAAGTGATGAACTTCAGCTTTTTTGGTAACTTTATAAGACAGAACACTGGTTCCACACATTTTATCTAATGATGTTCAGCTAGAAAAGCTTAGCTCAAGATGATCAACTAAAGTGTTAATAAGGAAGGATGGAGTGACTTCATCCTGAAATATATAGCGTAAGTTCACTAGTGACCTTCCAGTACCTAAAGGGAACTTCCAAGCAGGCTGCAGAGGGCCTGTTTGCAAAGGCCTGCAGTGAAAGGACAAGGGGCAATGGTTTTAAATTGGAGAGGAGTAGATTTAAACTGGACATTAGAAAGAAGTTCCTCCTCACGAGGGTGGTGGAACACTGGCCCAGGTTGCCCAGGGAGGTGGTTGAGTTGCCATCCCTGGAGGCATTGCAGGTGAGGCTTGCCAGGGCTCTGGGCAAGCTGCTCTAGTTGGGGATGTCCCTGGCCACTGCAGGGGGGTTGGACTAGATGAGCTCCAGAGGTCCCTTCCAACCCAAAGCATTCTAGGATTCTATGAAGGAATTCCACCAGAATTACTCTGGCTATGATGCTTGATCTCAAAAAGCTTGGTGCTGCTAAATCTACCTAATGGAATATTGAGACTGAAGGTGTTCTTGAAGCTTGTGAGATTTTGTGGTGGTTTTTGTCTGCTTGTCAGGTGCCCACAATGCTTTCCCTTGAGAGAAGGGAAGAAGAATGTGTGGATGGGAATGCATGTAAATGTGTCAGGTTTTATGCATGCAGTGAGCATGCATGGTGAAGACACACAGACCCTAAAATCAAGTGCTTCAGAACCTCTCAGAATATACCCCATTTGATGTCAGTAAAAACTCTCCTGTGTTCATTACCTAACCAAGAAAGTACTCCCTAATCTAATGTCAAGACACAGTTAAAGTGTAGCAACTGTAACACTCAAATAATGAAGTATTATTGATAAAAAGCATAGAAAAAAATCAGTTTAAACTAGCTATCTATTTTCTCTCAGCATAATTTCAGTTTCTAGCAACTGATTGATTCATGCTTCCTCATTTATATCCTTGGAGAATGGAGACTGACAGCATCTGTGTGCATCAGAGGCCAGAAAAAGAATGATGAAATCATTCTGAGTTTTGGTGTTAGAAGCAACTCTTTGAGGGATAACTGTAATTATGCAACCTCCAATAGTAAAGTCTCAGTATAGAATTTCATCACATGCTCCAGGATCTTTAAAGCTAAATTACAGCACATGAATCTTGAAGCTAATAAAATCTATGAGTCTTTATTACTCATTATTATTCACCCTGTTTCAATAGCTTTTCAAAAAGTTACCCTGAATTTCAACAGATAGGTTAGAAAAAAACCCCTCAACTTCATTTTATATTTTAGCCAGGATGCCAACTTTTAACTTTCCTTCAATATCTTTGGTGTTGCTTGTGTAACAAATAACTATAAACCTCAGGAAAAATCAACATCCTTGTATGTAGTTCATATATAATATATAAACACAAGGTCTTCTGAGTGTGCTTAATGTCATTTATATCTCCCTACATAACTTTCCTTTAATTGAATGTATTCCTCCCTTCCTTGTTTCTGCTGGCAATGTATATTTTCTGCTTAGTTCTAATATAAGCCAGGCTCTGCTAGGTCCCTAATAAAACAAGTTTTGACTAACAATGTAAATTTTCTGCTTGAACCTCAAACTCTTTAATATTTAGCAGGCTTTCATGCTGCCTTAGATTTAATGGAAATGTTGTAGTCTGAAGCAACGATTAACTTTATAGCTGGAAGATAAAATGTGGATTAAAAAAAGCTATTACTTCACAATAGCATTAGGATGACAAAAAAACCCCCAACAATTAAAAATGTTGAGCTTAACTTACTTCTTTTACAAATATGTGTAGGATGGGAACTGTGACCTACACAATGCTAGACAAGTTTCCAGACATGGTAAGAATCCACCATAAACTCTTTAACACATGCTTATCTATATTTAAATGATAGTGATGTATTAAGCTAATCACACATAATCAGGGAGTGCTGAGTTGGTTTTATTGCTGTAGCATCTACCTACAGGTTGCAAGTCCTGGTTTTGACTCAGTGGTGTATTCCAGACCCTCTGCACTTCACTTGCTCATAGGATAAATTCTCCTCTCCATTGCTGTAAGTAAAATTTCTTAGATCTATAGTTGTTTGAAACTCAAAATTGATAGATATTAGACTTAACACTATCTTCACACAGGATCTGTCTTTTCCTGGAGCACCAAGTGCCAGCTAAGATGTTGACAGCTCACTTCTGAAGAGTTTAAGAGAATACTCATGACCTCTGGAGTGTGAATGAGGCTCCAAGGCCTTCTAGCAAGAACTACTATTACTTAACACTTGAAGCAAAAAGGCTCTTTCCACTACTTTTTAAATTTTTTGCCTTTGTTTCTCACTACATTAATTGGCAATAAGTAAGTTAACTTTCCCCATGTTGAGTCTTGCCCACAATAGTAATTGCTAAGCAATCTCCCTTGCCTTAATCTCAACCCATGAGCTTTCCAATCCTATTTTCTCCCTTTATCCTGCTGAGAAAGGGACTGAGAGCTGCTGGGTGAGAGTTTGGTCCTTATCCAAGGTTAACCCACCATGCCCACCTACTTTTCATTCTGGAACAGCTGATTTGAAGTTATCATGTCAAGTTTGCAAATATCAAGATAGGCTTAGTAGAAACAGAAGAAAATATCTCCATGATATTTTTAGTTAGAGCCTGTGGAAAACACTCAGTCTTTTTATAAAAAGTGTCTGACAAATACCTGAAGGCTAGGAATCCAATCCTTTTAAATCCACCAAAAGTCAATGCAAGGAGCTGAATTTCAACAGCTTGAATTGAAGCTCTGGTGCCTAAGGTTGCCTAGGAATTCACAGATGTGCCACAGAAAAAACATAATTGGAAAAAGCCAAAATATTCATTAGAAATGAAGACTCAAAGAAATGGGAAAGTATTCTGGAAGGCTGATCTCTCAGTGTGCTCAACAGTTCTCTCTGACATCATTTGTTCAACAGTTGCCAGTAGAAGTTTTTGCTTTTATTGTCAAGCTCAACATGGCCTGACCAGACCCAGGCTCTGCAAAGACTTTGCCATGCAGCTAATTCAAGTATTTAAACCAGTTTACATTGCTTTACATCTACCCAGTTTCCCAGTTTATTTCCCTACTGACTGAATCAATTACAATGAAGAGCAAGTTTAAAGTGCTGCAACTGAAAGAACTCTTCACTTATAGCATGTAAGATGCTTACCTCTGTAAAGGAAAACCAGTCCAAGTCCACATGCAAGATGTGACCCAGACTCTTTCTCACTGTATTTTAGCCCCTATGGATCTCTCTATTGCCATTTAACTACTATAGAATCACAATTGTCATGCTTGGAAAAGACCTCTGAGATCATCAAGTCCAACTATCTAGCCAACACTCCATGCTCACCACTAAATCATGGCCTTGTATTTCACTAGAGAGCAACAGGAATGTCTGAGCCTAAAAAACAACAATAATTTACAATAGAGTGATTACCAAATACTCAATTTATCTCTGTGATACACAATTAAGGTGTAAAAACTTGTAATATCTCTAATTTTAAAGGTTTTTTTAATACTTTTTGTGTGTAAGTCTGTACCTAACCATAAAACCAAGTCATGAAATGACTGAGGTTGAAAGAGACCTTCTGGAGATCATCTAATCCAACACCTAAATCCTAACAAACTTTTTTTTTTTTAATGAGAAATGTATCTAATTTGGCTTAGCCTTTGGAAAGAAGCCAGACTGCTAGTATGTAAAGGCTAGAAACAGTGTTCAAATCCACTATTCAAATCACACTGCTCTAGAACAGTTTAGTATTCTCTGCAATAGCAAAGATTTTGTGGGAATGCAATGGGAAAGAGAAAAAGATATATCTTCAGGTGATCAAAGAAGGTTTTAAAGAAAATTCCCTATTGTCTCCATTATTCCTCAAAAGGAAGGAGGAGAGGGAAGAAACACACAACAAATGTAACATCAATATCATGACATTACTAGGAATCAGAGTTAAGTTGATCTGAGGAATTTTATTGCATTTCAGTAATGAAGTAATTTCATTTTTCAAATGCTTTTTTGCTTGTCCTGGAGCTCCTTAGACAACATGAGGATGTTTGCCTGACAATTTGATTTGAAAACTATTTCAGAGGCTAAAGTGACAGAGCAGAATTCACCAGGCTTCCACTGCTGTGCTCTTAATTCTCTTCATTTTAATAAAGGCCTGCAAAGTAGAAAAATCTGCTCCATGGCAAATGAAACCTTTGGCTTGTAATTAAATCCTTCAGTTTCTCATTTTAGTTAGGAGGAAAAAAAGAAATCCTTTAGTTTTTCATTTTATAGATGGGTGGGAAAAAAAAAGAAGTTATCATAAATTGATCCAAACAAATTCCCACTCCCTTTTGCCCCAACTTTTTTATATCATGGCCAAATGAAAAATAGATTATTCACTTGAATAATTCCTATATTGCTAGAATCTCTGGTCTTCTTTCATGGTTATATCTTCCCACCCTTAAAATGAATGCTACCCAATAGCAGTGCCCATGAGATATTTGCAGTGCAAATGATGACTTTCCTTTTTCAGCTTAAAAAAAATATCTAGCTGCTGCAGGGAAGAAAAGACTGTGAGGACATCAAAGTGTGCAACTAGACAGTTTAAGTGGCTCTACAACTGACTGCTAGTTTGGCTATTTACCCTAAACCACAGGTGTCTCCAGGGTGCAGAATTATTTGCTGTTTTCTGGGAAAAGAAGAGTTTCTGCCTGGTAAAGCCAGGCCCTCAGGACATTGTAGAGGTTTTGCTCAAGTTCAAAGCATCTCTGAAAGCAGTGACCATCCAGCAGGACATGAATTGCTGTTCCTGCCACATTCTCTTGGGTGGCACAAATATTTATGCAGCTTTCAGTACATTTCATTTAAATTCATTCCCACAGAAGTGAACTCTGTTTTCCTGGAAATCTATCTAGGCACAGGATGACCTTGGTTTGATTCAGGGTTCTTCTCATGTGTCTCCTTGCAAATAAAACTACTTCCCAACTCACTTTTCTCTTATGATTTATCTCCCTATAGACTTTTGCCTATTGTATGAATTGCCTCAGACAGAATTTTCTTTATTGATGCATGACATCAAGTTGGTGCAAAATTGGGCAAAAAATTAATGGAGTATTGCAGGCAGAGGTGCTTGAGTTAACTGGAAGCAGGCTAGACTACAGAGATTGGGAATTCAGTTAGTAATAGGTAACCTACATCATTTAATTAGCTAAGAACATTTACACCAATGCTAAGATAGGTTTGTAGCTAGGGCAATTATTAATAAATACCACTTTAAACCACTGAGGATCTACAAACAACTGACCAGCCATGTGCTAGTGACTGGTTTCCATTGCTTCATCTCATGCAGAATGCTAAAATACATAAACATTTATTAGTAGCATTATTTTTTCCATAGAAACATTAATTCTGTTTGCCTCTGGGACACTCTGCAGCCATGATTGGATGGAGAAATGACTTTTGCAATCATTGATTCTAGCAATGTACACACATTTTGTGTTATGCTGGAAAGATCACAGTTTAGAAAGCTGATGTTTTATCATCTGCCACACATAAACATTTCAGTATTAGACACACAAAGATTTCTGTAAGGTAAACCACTATTTCCAAATGATACTGGCTGTAGTTTCCTTATAGCTATGTCACAGACACACAGGACACTATCTTAGTTTCATGTGCAAACTAAGTAAAATGACATGTGATTATTTTTCTGGACACTGAAAGGGAGATTTGGGTGTTATCCTGTGCAGGTTTCTACCAATGGAAAAAATAAGACTTTCTATTATATTTAATCTTACTTTAGAGGTAAAGTCTCCAGTGAAGACCATCAAAGAAATTTTCAAACTAAGGTAATTCTCATAAATGAGCAAGAGTTTGGTGCCTTTTGTTAGCATTATTGATTAGTTTTCAAAATAGAATACTTTCAAGTCTAAAGCAGGAACTGCAGGGACCCTAAGCCCAGGTAATGGTAGATGTCTCCTTTAGTTTTTGAGATGATATTCCTGGTCTCTGCTGTCAATGGAGAAGAAGAATGTATCCCTAAGTTCATGCAGACCATAAGTTAGTGCTACAATTCCTCTTTGGGGGAACTTGTCTCTCTCCTCCAGTTACACAGGGAGCCATCAAGACTGGCTTGTGAACTTAACACACCACAATACAACTTATTATTTGGCAAGGTTTCCTCTAGTTCCCATTTAGGAAGTTCCTTTGACAAACTGCATTGTGAGCCAGCAAATCTCAACAGTTTCAACTGCTTGCAACTATTTCCTCCAGTGATTTTCATCTTGCCAAACAATAATTGTGGTTTGAAGTAGTAGTTCAGGAGAAGTTCAGAATACTAGCACACAGGGAGAAGAAAATAACAACAAAAGGAGTCTTTCCTAAAGTATCCTGGGAGGTAGTAAGAGCTAGGAGCCATTTGTCAATTTTAGTTTGGATAGGACAATGCTCTTTTGGAGGATGAGAGATTTCAGTAGCATAAATTAATGCAATCATTTTATTAGTTACTTCTAATCAATGCAATAATTTTATTAGTTACTTCTAATTAATGCAATAATTTTATTAGTTACTTCTTTAAATGATGGCTATTAATTCAACAGCATAGTATTTCAATAGCATGCCCACAATTCTTAGTTTTATAATAGAGATGTGTCCTCAAAGACATTTTTGGGCTGAATTTTGGCCCAAGCACCAGTTATTAACTCAGTTTCAGCCTACTGGAATGAGTAGTTAATGATGAAAATTATTAGTAACTTATGAGGCCTTCATTTCAGTACAGTTACAACTCTATGCTCTGCTTTTTCCTCACCTACCTCCTCAATACAGTGTCATTTCACAGTAAAATGAAGAAGTGTATGATATATCAAGAGCATTTTCAAATGTCTGGAGCAATAATAGCTCTAAGTCCTGATCCACTGCATAAGGCAACTTTTTCCCAGCCTAACGTACAGGCGTAAATTACTACCAGATTGCACACATGTTGTATGAAGATAATATCCTGCCAAGTAGGAAAATATCATCCTAAAATAGAAAGCCACATTTCCTCAGGATATTGATCTAGCTTAGCTGGATTCTAGAAAAGATAAAAAGTGGATAATGTAACTTCAGACATGAGATGTTATGAAGTGAATTGACTCTTGGAGCTGGAGCGAATCCTCAGTCCCTACAGCAGGAGAATCACTCAAGTCAGATTGTTTTTATAGCTCTAATCTCCTCATGCAGCTCATTTCTGGCAAGAAAGGAGGAACTCTGAACTGATAAACTTGCTGTGGTGCCTGTGTCATGTCTTTTTGCACAATTATTTGCTTCCCAAAGTCCTAACACAAAGTGCTTGAACTCCATAATTCCAACATTACTGTAAGGGCTTTATTGCTACTCATAGTGCTCTAGCAGTAATTTCTATTATGGAGGGCTTTGTTTTATCAAGTTCATGGTGTTTTGATATCTAACATTTGTTTTGAGGCTTGCCAGGGCTCTGGGCAAGCTGATCTAGTTGGGGATGTCCCTGCCCACTGCAGGGGGGTTGCACTAGATGACATCCAGAAGTCCCTTCCAACCCAAACCAGTCTAGGATGATTCTATGATTCTAAAAGGATGAAAGAATATTTCAACATTACATTAATGGTTAGACATTGATATGCTTTAGCTTGGATCCTGCTATAGAAGAAACAGCAAGAGTATCCTGAGTGGAACAATGTTCATGGATTGAAACTTGGTTATCTGCAATCTGTAGTGGCTACACTACAGGCAGTACCAAGGCAGAGTAGCTGCTCAACTAGCATAACTTTAGGAACGAACATTTCAACTCACCTTCAAGGACACTTTTTCCATTTAAGGCCTCTAGGAAGATGTTTAAAGCAAGACATTAGCAAATGAAGTACATCTACTCTGCTTCATAACCAGTGCTGACAGTGTGCAAAATCCTGGAATCCTGGAATGGTTTGGGTTGGAAGGGACCTCTGGAGCTCATCTAGTGCAACCCCCCTGCACTGGCCAGGGACATCCCCAACTACATCAGCTTGCCCAGAGCCCTGGCAAGCCTCACCTGCAATGCCTCCAGGGATGGGAACTCAACCACCTCCCTGGGCAACCTGGGCCAGTGTTCCACCACCCTCCTGGGGAGGAACTTCTTTCTAATGGCCACTTTAAATCTACTCCTCTCCAATTTAAAACCATTGCCCCTTGTCCTTTCACTGCAGGCCTTTGCAAACAGGCCCTCTGCAGCCTGCTTGGAAGTTCCCTTTAGGTCCTGGAAGGTCACTAGTAGGTCCCCCTGAAGCCTTCTCAATATCAGGGATTGGTACATCCTTAAGGGAATACAAAGAGCACTACCACAGCTGAGGAGCTAAGGAGTGAAAAGGATGAGGGCATGATCATATATCCTTCTTACACAATTCTCTCTCCCTCAAAACTCAAGTTCTTGGTCAGAAAAAAGCAGGTTTTGGACAAGGCAGTATTGACCTCATGTCTGCAGTAGAAGTCAGATCACATAAGCTGGGGAAGATATTTTTTTTTGACCATTACTTCTCATACCTGGGCCCACTCAAGAAAAAACAGAGTATGCCTTGAAAAAGTAATTGTTCTTCTCTGTATCCTCCTATGATTCCACTTCATCTGATTTATCACTTCTCCCTTTTCAACCTTAATTTATCTATTTTAATACTCTCTCAGATCAGTTTCCAGGGCTCATTGCTTTTTATATACTCCAGCACAAAAATGTAGTGTGTGATACAATCAGATAAATTAGAAGAGCAGTAACAATCTGTTGTTCCTTCATTTATTTTGATACTGACCTGAATCAAAGAGAGGTCTAAAAATTCCTGAAGTCTTTAGAGAAGCAAAGTCATAGAACGCATTATCACCAAGGACACACAGATTCTAATCACTTCTAACAGAATTGTTTTAACTAATTAGCAGAAGATTATAATGTGCAGACAGAAATAACTCAACCCTGAAAGAGAGACACTTAAAAAGATCTCCCTACAACATCATCTCAAAAAATTGTTCATCCTTCTGAGCAGTGTCAAGCAATTTACTGCACATGCAGATGGATGAGAAGCAAATACAAGAGTTTGTGCTTTGAAATCATGGCAAATAACTACTTTCCTTTACCAAGCACAGATATTTTTGCCTCCAGACCATTTATCACACATTTAATAACACAACTGATACTAGATTGAAAACATTTTGATCTCCTGGGTGTTGCCATGCAAACCATTTCTCAGAGACACTTTAAAATCAAATAATAGTGGTAGAGGGCAGGACACAGAGTGGATCACTACAGAACCAGACTTGTCTCAAAAAAAAGGCTAAACCTTCATGTGATAAAGGTTTTAATGAATAGATAAGATGAATGAAGACCATTAAATACAAAGAGACCTCCATCAGTTCAGAGGTACCCAAGCTCCAGGTTGGTTGAGGTTAGGAAAGCATGTGATGAAGCATCACTATAGCCATGCCTGCTGCTTACTCTCTTCCCTTGGCATTTGCTGCCGGAATTAAAGAGGCTACTGAGCTGGATGCATTTTCCTCTGCTACACTTGAGGTATCTTCTCAAACTTTGCTTTTCCTCAGAAAGATACTAAAGGTTTATTATTCTCTGTCACTCTTTTGGTGCCTTGTGATGATCATTAAAGCAACATATTCAGAAGGTAATACATTAGCACATCTCTCTCTCTGTTTTCCCTACAGTGCCAAATAAAACTACTTGGTAAGAGAGGAGTTCTAAACCTGAATCTATCATCTCCCTCTCAGCACCAATTCCTCTTCTCAACTTAGCAGTGTGAATCTGGTTTGCAGTTTACTGTTTTATTACATATTTTTGCTCCTTTTCTCTGAGCATTGCAGGTGAAAGTTCTTCCTCAGCCCCACTGTAGAATATCTGCTGCAGAGCCACTCAACACCTAATATATTAACTAGATCAGAGATCTGTAATAGGACAGCTAATATATGCTAATACACCCAATACAGATTTAAGATCAAATGGGAGAATTTTTGCCTTAGTTATTTCAGAACACAGAAAATCCTTCATAAAAAGATCCCTTACCTCTCTTCAGTTTCTTCCTAGCTGTGCAGATGAGAATTAAGCCATAAGCAAGCACACATCCACACTCCCAACATACAATCCTCTCATGAACACAAGAATTCAAGGGATCTTGTGGTATTTTTCAGACCACTTTTGTTAACAACCTAATTCTCCCTGAATGTAATATCCCTGTGAGTTAGCACAACTCACATGGAATAAACAAATAAATAAATGAGTTAATGAATAAACTAATAAAGGTGCTATTACAATAATTTTAATATATTATATACATATTAATAATGTAATTACATATATAATAATAATAAAGGTGTTATAATAAAGGGAACCTATTGAAAGCCCTCATAGATCTTACAATGACACAAAAGCCCTATGGACAGCTCTAAGAATCTTGGGAAGATTGAAGAGCTCACTGAACATTATTTAGGTTGCTTTACATACAAAGGAAAAATCTTAAGACCTTTTAAGTAATATTCCAACAATTTTTCTTTCAGCTTTCAATACTTTCCATAAAAGACATGTATGTGCTTCTAGTGCAATGGTTGAGAACTTTTTGCTGCAGTGTTCCTATTTTCTTACTGGTCCTAGATTGCCCAAAGCACATGCAGGAAACTAAGATGTGTACATAAATCTGGGATACTGATTAGACATTTTTATCAACACAGCTAATGAATAAAAATTTAGGTTGAATGTCCCTCCTATTACTCATTCATCTGGTATTCATTATTTTAACACTGACCATAATGATATCCATTAGATTTAACAATGAATGTCATGTATCCTTCCATAAGACTTCTATCATCATTCAGCAGGGATGGCAATATGTTCATTATGATTGATCTTA
Source organism: Bucco capensis (assembly GCA_013396975.1). Classification (NCBI taxonomy): domain Eukaryota; kingdom Metazoa; phylum Chordata; class Aves; order Piciformes; family Bucconidae; genus Bucco; species Bucco capensis. The sequence continues at coordinate 469,307 of VWZO01000488.1, read as the reverse complement.
CCATTATCCAATATAATATCTATTGTACTCAAGCATTAATTAACATCCACTTATTTCAAAGTGGTAGTCACTACCTGCCTAGAGCAAATAATTCCTGCTTTGGGATAGAAGCTTAAAATCACCATATTCTTCAAGCAAAATGGTCACATTTCAGTAAATAAGTAGTTGTTCCCAATGCTTTCTGAAATGCTGCAGCAGGATTAGACACAGAATACCATCAGAGAAAGCTTAAGAGGTAGAATGGACCTTTAGAGGTTACCTAATCCAACCTCCCTGCTGCAAGCAAGGACACCTCTAACCACNGCTTAAAATCACCATATTCTTCAAGCAAAATGATCACATTTCAGTAAATAAGCAGTTGTTCCCAATGCTTTCTCAAATGCTGCAGCAGGATTAGACACAGAATACCATCAGAGAAAGCTTAAGAGGTAGAATGGACCTTTAGAGGTTACCTAATCCAACCTCCCTGCTGCAAGCAAGGACACCTCTAACCACATCAGGTTGCTCAGAGCCTGTCCAACCTGACCTTGGATGTTTCCAGGAATGGGGCATCCACCACCTCTCTGGGCACAAAGGCTAGAAAGGAGCTCTAAGATCATCAAGTCCAACATCCAACATACTGGGATAGATATTTCTTTTCATAACTAAACACCACATGCTGTAGTATTTATAAAGACTAGGCCTTCCCACACCAGCAAACAGCACACTGCTAACAGGCAAAAAACTTTGGATTTTCAAAGACATGGTTGAAAATAGTCATTTTACACTTATTTCTGCTGTGGTTCTCCTCTACACCTCCGAGCATCACAGAACATCTCAGATGGCCAGGGACAGCACTAGAGGCAATGGGCACAAACTAGCACACAGCAAGTTCATCTGAACAGGAGGAGGAACTCTGAGGGTGCTGGAGCACTGGCCCAGGCTGCCCAGGGAGCTGCTGGAGTCTCCATCTCTGGAGAGATTCCAAACACACCTGGACACATCCTGGGAAAGCTGCTCTAGGTTATCTTGCTCTGGCAGGGGGGCTGGACTAGATCATCTCCAGAAGTCCCTTCCAAGCCCTAACATTCCATATGATACCCAAGCAGAGAATCTAATAGATGGCTTTTCAGCTCACTGAAGATTTTGGCATTTAAATGTGAAATTAAATCTGTGCTGTAAAAATGTCAGAAGAACTTTAGGAGGTCAAATCAAAATCTGTTTAGACTGAAGTCTTCTTTTTAAACATGAGAAAAATTTCATGATGTAACTAAGTAAATAATTGTTCAACTCAAAAAGCCCTGGATCTATTCAAAGTGCACAAATCTTCTGTATTGGAAAAATACAGTCTTTTGCTTTCCCACAGAGAAGAGCACAGCATAGCTATATGTTCTGCATATCTGTTATGCAGAAATGGGCATGAAAATGTCCATTTTAAGCAGATACAAGAAATAAAACATGCAAAATACCTAAAGGAAACCTACCTAACCATTCAAGTTTTCCTGTGTTAAAAACACTTGGACTCTTTGGAAGAAAAGAGGAAAATACTTTGTTATAGATTTGCTGTATTTACTTTACCTGCATCCATGGTAATACATTTCATAGAATCACAGAATCACAGTATGTCAGGGGTTGGAAGGGCCCTAGAAAGATCATCTAGTGCAACCCCCCTGCCAGAGCAGGAGCACCTAGACCAGCTCACACAGCAATGTGTCCAGGCAGCTCTGCAATGGCTCCAGACAAGGAGACTCCACAGGCTCCTGGGCAGCCTGGGCCAGTGCTCTGGCACCTGAACTGCAAACAAGTTCCTCCTCAGCTTAATACTAAACCTCCTGTGCTCCAGCTTGCTCCCATTCCCTCTTGTCCTACCATTGGATGCCATGGAGCAGAGCCTGGCTCTCTCCTCCTCACACTCACCCTTCCCATATTTCTAAGCATTGCTGAGGTCTCCTCTCAGTCTCCTCTTGTCCAGGCTGAAGAGACCCAGCTCTCTCAGCCTGTCCTCCTAGGGCACATGCTCCACTCCTTTCAGGATCTTGCTGGCCCTGTGCTGGACTCTCTCCAGCAGCTCCCTATCCTTCTGGAGCTGAGGGGCCCACAACTGGACACAGCATTCCAGGGGAGGCCTCCCCAGGGCACAGGAGAGGGGAGAAGAACCTCTCTGGCTCTGCTGGCCACGCTCCTCTTCATGCATCCTAGGATGCCATTGGCCTCTTGGCCACAAGGGCACATTGCTGCCTCATGGGCATCCTCCTAGCCACCAGCACTCCTAGAGCTTTTTCCCCAGGGCTGTTCTCCAACAGATCAGTTCCCAGTCTGTACTGATCCATGGGCTTGTTCTTTCCCAGATGCAGTACTTTACACTTCCCCTTGTTAAATTTCATTAAGTTTCTCCCTGCCCATGTCTCTAGCCTGTCCAGGTCACTCTGGATGGCAGCACAGCTCCTGGTGTGCCAGCCACTGCTCCAAGCTTGGGATCATCTGCAAACTTGCTGAGGGAACACTCTCCCCCTTCATCCAGATCATTGATGAATATATTGAACAGTCCTGGCCCCAGCACTGAGCCCTGGGGCACACCACTAGTCACAGGTCTCCAGTTAGACTCTGCTCCACTGACCACAACTCTCTGGGCTCTGTCCTTCAGCCAGTTCCCAATCCATCTCACAGCACAGTCTCCCAATCCACACTTCTCAAGTTTGGCTATGAGGATACCATGGGAGACAGTGTGGAAAGCTTTGCTAAAGTCAAGAAAAACCACATCCACTGCCTATAGATCTAGAGATGAACCCATTTTCTAAACAGAGACTGCAGCACTTAGCCATCCCAAACACTGAGAGACAGCTGGAAAGAATTCTCCTATAAAAGTCCTGAGAGAGGGAAGCAAAAGCACTTGCCTTCTGGAACATGCAGTATGAGATCAGAGAAAGTGAATACTCTGTATAATGCATCTCTAGCTGTTAGCCCAGAATCATCTCAAAAGCAAATAGAGAAAACACTTCACAGTACTGGAAAGAAAGTAGACAAAGAAGCTAAATAATGATTTACAGGATGAGTAGCTAAGGCTCTTTTACATATTTGCACAGAGTAATACTCTGAATGGCTTGAAGCCAAATATATAGATGGTAGACAGAAAGCATGCAAGAGCCAGTGAAATTATCTGTAAACAAAGATAACTTAAGGAGAAACCTGCTGCTTTCACTCTTTTAAATAAATCAGCTGAACTAAATGAGAAGTTATATTTTATTCTATTTTTTTTCCAGGAAAACTCACATGGAAAATTTGGAAGCTTTTTTCTTCTTTTACTTTTTGTCTGTAACTTTCAGAAAAAGCAACTCTGCAAATTCTATTAACAACTGTGTTTTGCTGCATGAGTCCCTCATCAGTTCTTATACACGTGACAATAAGAGATTTTGTGGTGCTGTATTTGTTACCAACTGTTAAATTCTTCTACTAGTGCTAGTCCCTTTTGATTAACAAAGGAAGGAAAAAGGAGTGAAGGATTCACAAAGACACACTGCAGTAGCTCAAAAGATTCCCATCACTGCCAGACAGGCTCAGAAGGTTTGATCCAGGCCAAAATCTGAAGCAAAGTATCTCACTATTTGGTGGCAAAAGCCAAACCAGTATTTTAATGAAGAGTTGTCACCTAGCTTTAAGAAAGGTTGCCTTCATCATTCCTATATTTAAGTTGCTATGATTTTTAATCTCCTGTGGCTAGCTTCACTCTGTTGCCTCCTCTGTGTCATGCATTCATGTATTTGTTCAACAGATGAGACAAAACATATAAAGCTATTTGTATTCAAACTTCTATGTATCACATATTTGACATCAAACAAAAGACATATGACAGGGACAAAAATTGGATTTTTGTGCACCTGCCTAAACTGAACTAATAAATCATCTGTGAAAGAGAGGAATAATTTACTGGACATCACATCCCATGAGATGAATCTCAGCAAGGAAAGTGTAGAAAGTTCCTTTTCCAAAGTGCTTTTCAGCACAGCAGGCTAAACAGAATTACCTCACACATTTAAGCAATAAGACACAGCTGACCAAACAACATATCTATTGATCTGATGAGCTTGAAAGGCATCTGTTGTTACAAATCTACTTTGTAAGTTAAAAAATGCACTTGCAGGCCACCAGTTTTATTAGTTTAAGCTGCCTAGGTTTATTAAGTTAGGAAATCTTGTTTCTATAGCTAATGAGAAGAGAATACTGATCTATTTGTTTTCTTTTTCATTTCACTTTTGTATCATTCCATCTGGGGGGGGAGTGGTTTGTTGTTTTTTTTTCCTGTGTGTTTTTCTTAACTTGGCAAATATTCAAAATGACTAGATGCATGTAGAGCTCTGTATTGTTGCATTTCATATCAAATATGTAAGAATAAAAAGTTCCTCTAAAAGATGACACACTTTGATCATCTGAGCTTCAGAACCACTTCAAAGTAAATGAAATATTGTTTTCTGGAGCATGGAAGATACAATATTGATGGAAAACTATGGATTACAATTCAGTGTATTTATAGTCATTAATATTGCTGCAAATATACTACCCAATGCTTAAAACTGTGTAGGTTTTGCCTTCTGAGCCTGTCTGGCAGTGATGGGGACTTTTTGAGCTACTGCACTGTGTCTTTGTGAATCCCTCACTCCTTTTTTCCTTCCTTTGTTATGATTCACTTGTATCATAACACAGAGTGCCTCAGAGACTGAAAAAGGCATGTAGATACCTATCAGAAATTCATCTAGGCATCTCAGGAGACAGGGGAGCTACTGCACACACTGGGAGAAAGGTTAGGTATTCCCAGCAAAATATGGAATGCTCAGAAAGGTCCATTAAAAAACAACCAACCCAAACCCAACCAAAAAATCCCCTTCATCCAAAATAAGTGCAAATATATTAATTTGGGTAAGACAATCATCTGCAGTGATGCACAGCTCACCAGGACACACTGCAGAAGACCTCATGGTATGAAGCATACGGCATAAGAGAGGCATGGCCATAGAGGGGATTGCTGTGCTGACTGGCCATCTGTATGGAATCATTAAGGTTGCAAAAGAACTCTAAGATCATCAAGTCCAACCATCAACCCAACATCCCCATACCATGTCACCAAGTGCCACCTATATGTGTCACCTCCAGGGATGGTGACTCCATCACTTTACTGGGCAGCCTGGGCCAATACCTAACCACTCTTACAGGGAAGAAATTACAGTATCACAGATCACAGTATGTTAGGGGTTGGAAGGGCCCTAGAAAGATCATCTAGTGCAACCCCCCTGCCAGAGCAGGAGCACCTAGACCAGCTCACACAGCAATGTGTCCAGGCAGCTCTGCAATGGCTCCAGACAAGGAGACTCCACAGGCTCCTGGGCAGCCTGGGCCAGTGCTCTGGCACCTGAACTGCAAACAAGTTCCTCCTCAGGTTAATACTAAACCTCCTGTGGTCCAACTTGCTCCCATTCCCTCTTGTCCTACCATTGGATGCCATTGAGCAGAGCCTGGCTCTCTCCTCCTCACACTCACCCTTCCCATATTTCTAAGCATTGCTGAGGTCTCCTCTCAGTCTCCTCTTGTCCAGGCTGAAGAGACCCAGCTCTCTCAGCCTGTCCTCCTAGGGCACATGCTCCACTCCTTTCAGGATCTTGCTGGCCCTGGGCTGGACTCTCTCCAGCAGCTCCCTATCCTTCTGGAGCTGAGGGGCCCACAACTGGACACAGCATTCCAGGGGAGGCCTCCCCAGGGCACAGGAGAGGGGAGAAGAACCTCTCTGGCTCTGCTGGCCACGCTCCTCTTAATGCATCCTAGGATGCCATTGGCCTCTTGGCCACAAGGGCACATTGCTGCCTCATGGGCATCCTCCTAGTATTTGAGGTGTGCCCAGTACAGGAGGATGATCACTGCCCTAGTCCTGCTGGCCACACTAGTGCTGATCCAAGGATGCTGTTGGCCTTCTTGGCCACACTGCTGGCTCATCTTCAGCCACTGTTAACCAACATCCCCAGGTCCTTTTCCTCTGGGCAGCTTTTAAGTTACTCTTCCCCAAGCCTGTGGCATTGCATGGGGTTGTTGTGAGCCAAGTGCAGGACCTGGTGCTTAGCCTTGTTGAACCTCAGCCCATTGCTCCAGCCTGTCCAGATCTCTCTGTAGAGTCTCTCTACCCTCAAACAGATCAACAGTCTCACCCAGCTTGGTGTTATCTGCAAACCTCTGCATAGCTTAAAGCCTTTCACCCAAATGGGTACTCATTCCAGGCCACAATTTCACTGTAGCTATCTTATGGATAACTGAGATATGCTTTAGGAATATCTAAAGCCATTTCTCTTGTGCAATTTCATTTGAAAAATAGAGTCATAATCAAAATCTTCTTCCAGGCCAGTAAATTGAAGATATGTATCTCTGGCACTGTTATGTTTAATGAATAAAATACACTTGAAATCCTTCACTGGGGGAGGAGAGTATTGGGAAACAACCAAAGAAGTCCAGAAGAAAGCTGACACAGAAAGCTGTTAAAATAACTGCATTCACTGTGAGAAATTCTCCTGTCTCTAAAAAGAGCTAAACTAGCCAGGGAACTAGCCCAGAAGTGTCTAAGTATTTCATGAGATTTGATACTTAAAGCTTTCAAAAAGCTTGTCATAAAATAATGAAAAATATTGGTAATATTATAGTTCCTCTACCTTGCTCATTTTTTTCCTGAGGAAATTAACTCTGGAAAATAAATTGATAGGGGCTAAAAGTGCCAAACAAATAAAACAAACTCTTCAATTAGGAAAAAAAAAAAAAAGGATTCACTTGTATCATAACACAGAGTGCCTCAGAGACTGAAAAAGGCATGTAGATACCTATCAGAAATTCATCTAGGCATCTCAGGAGACAGGGGAGCTACTGCACACACTGGGAGAAAGGTTAGGTATTCCCAGCAAAATATGGAATGCTCAGAAAGGTCCATTAAAAAACAACCAACCCAAACCCAACCAAAAAACCCCCTTCATCCAAAATAAGTGCAAATATATTCATTTGGGTAAGAATCATCTGTGTGTCTTCATGCATACTACCTGCTCTCAATGCTGTCACTCGTGTCAATCTGCAGTTGATAGGTAATGGCCCTGTGAGTCAGGGAAACTGCTCAAGTGTGTACTCAGGCTTCAGTTTGGGAGATGGGTTCATTTATCATCATAATAAGCTATTACTGTTGATAGGTCACAAGTCATTGGAGAGACAGTGAGCCTAATTGGCTCAATTCAGTTAGCTCTGGATGTGCCTCAAGGAGATGTGCAGTGCTTTGCAGGTAATATTCAATCACCCAACAAAATTCACTTGTTTAATAATTCATCACAGTTCAAGCTGGGGTTCTAGCACATGATTATCCCTTCAATATGCCAAATATCTTGTTCTAACTCTTTTGTCCCTTGGGTCCAGGAAGCTAATGGTAAATTCATTCTGTAGTTAGGGTAACCTAACTAGAAACATACTGAATATTTAAAATTTCCACTGAGGTTTGCTTCCTAAAGAAATTTGTTGTAGTTAGCTAGAGTCTCTCTCTGGAAAAGAAAATCTTTGCCCTCCCCATTTTCTCCTGCTAAAGATCAGCTTACAGTCTGTAAATTTAATAAGAGTGTAAAGTAATGGAGCTCATTTTGTCTCCTAGAGGTTTAATGAAGCAGTAAAGGCTCATTCACAAATCAGGCAGTAAGATAAATGAGACAGAAAGAACAGTGTCCATGAGGCAAAGGTCCTACAGGATTGAAAGGATCTAACCAGAGTATCAAGCATGTTAGATCAAATCCTGAGTCACTCCCAATATTAAAACTATTAGCATAATGACTTGAAGAAAAAACAGGTTAAACACTTAACCAATAATTCAAGCTTCTGATCACTATTATGCTACTTTCTTGTCACTTCTGGTTACCATTCCATTGCTCAACTCCTTGTCAGTATATTGCAGCCATACTGAAAACTTCCTCTGCACCTGCTGCATTGTCCAAGGCTTTCAGTTTCTGTTTCTTCCATCACTTTCTAGGATGATGTGAGGCTGCCCCTGCCCAGCAGCCAACCACCCACCTACCTACCTCTCACTCACTCCTCTCTCCAAAGGGAGAGGGAAAAAATAGAAGGAAGGTGAAAAGACTTACAGATCACTTGGAAGGGTTGGAGAGAAAGTCAAGCTCTGTTGAGCAAGAGCCAAAAGATTTGTGTGTTACCAATCCTTGTTCAGGCACAAATGCAAAGCATTACTCAATTTTTAACTCTGCATTTTCTTTCACTACTATCTGAAATGAATTCATACCATTTTCAATCATTAATAAACTACTCTCCCTTCTTCTATACTCTAATTAGTAATGGTGGTTTTGTGTGGTAAAAAATGACTCCTGCCAATACTTTGTTGTAGAAATATACAATATTTTTGTTAATGATAATGGGAGAAAAACAACAAAGTTAGTTGGATTAGGCCTCTCAGACCTATGAACTGATGAAGAATTCCCATGATACCCATAAATTGCAATATGTATCATACAAATTCACACACCTACACCTCAGTCTCACCTGTTCACAGGTCACCAGCACTTGCACTTCAGCACCTGTGCTACACTGGTTTGGTGTTCAACTTCTTAATGACACAAGGCAAAGTTACTTAAGGAAGTTTAGGCACCAAAACTGAGTTTCTGAAGACAGATGAGAAGAAAAAAAAAAAATCAATGCTAACTTATATATTTAAAATGGGAATAATGGAATTTATTCTTGTAGAGAAGCTGCATGTCAAGAACATTCTGAGATTGTCAGATGCTACTGAGCAATACCAATAGAAACACTAAAAAACCCTAAAGCTTAGTGGTATCATGCAGGTCTACTCATGAGTTACAAACTCAATGATTCTGATTGCATTCTGCTTCAAGTTTGTTATTGATTTAAATTCAATGTAAATTGGGGGAGGGCAGTTAAATCAAACAGAAATAACAACTCAGTTATTCACAAAGGGAAATCTGCCAACTGAACTGAACATTACCTTTCAGTAGCTCTTATGTATAGGCTTTTGGTGATGGCCACAGAGTCCTTCATCACAGTCTTGGATAACTCTGTATCAACTAGATGCCTGGGCTATAAATTCTGTATGATTAATAGAAGTGGGTAAGTTGAGTAAAACTCCATTAAAACCTTTACTTTCAGGTAACCTGTGATCAGTAAGGAATTCTTTCCAAGACAAAGACCTTTTCTTTTACTTCTCTGTGTTGAATCTTTCAGTATTTGAGATCAGAGGTAAGAAGAGTAAGACTTTTCAATCTGGCAAGCATATTCCCCAATTTACTTTCTTCTTCGTTGTTTCCTAACAGCCTTCACATCCTTTCTTTTGTGAAACTACTTTATTTCCTGCTTGTTTATCCATTTTTCAAGTGCCACCACTGATTAAAACCCTTGCCTTGAAGGCAGACTGGGGTGAGCAGGTAACCCAAAGGACATTGGAGATTTATGAAATCATTTCACCAACAATAAATTTCCCCTTTTCCCTACAGTAGTATAAGATGGTTTGAGAACAAAGAAATTAAATGTATCATGGGATACATTAAACACAGCAGTCAGTGGACTCAGCTAGCTAGATTATGAGCCCTGTTTCAACTCATTTGCAAGGTGCAAAGAGGCTTTAACACTCTACTGGGCATGCTTAGTTTGCCTTGCAATCCCAAGAATGGCTGTACCTGAAGACAAGCTAGCCAAACATCATTAAAAGCATTCAGGAGGAACAAAGTGTGCAAAATTTACTTAGGGCTTAGTGGTTTCTTTACAGTCATGGGTATCTCAACCTCAAATAGGACAGTCCTGATATTGTTTCAGTTTGTATTGGGGATCAAGCAACCTTTGGCTATCACAGCAGAGACCTACTCCTGTCTCTTTTCCAGATTGCTTCAGCAAAGATGAAGAATCTAAACCCAATTATGTAGTATAAATTAAGCAAACCTACAGAAAGCATCTGTAAGCTGTGGTTCAGATCATTAAAATGTTTTTCTCTTCACTTGTTTTCCTGTTATGTTTATCTCATCCTTTCAGGAGCCTATTATCTCAATTTTTAGAAGCTATAGTGAAGTAAGTGCTAATAAAATAAACAGCACATTTGGTATAAGTTCAAGACATCTTCATGCTGTTGACTGAACCTGATTACCATGGTGACTTAATTTCATGTCAAGGCAATTTAGATTGCCATTTAAAATAAAATTACATTATTTGTATTATTTAAAGGCTTACTTGTTAAAAAATAAAAACCTATCAATAAACTGAACCAGCTTTTTCTCAGAAGAATGCACTCAAAAATGAAAGACAAAAAAGTAGCTGTCTTTACAAAAGATATTTTTCTTTAGGTTTAAATGAATTATTTTCATTTTCTGCCATGTGTTACCTGTAGACACTACTTAAAATCTGAGGATTTGCAGCAACTGTGAGCATTACAATGAATGGAAATCTCTTGCATACTATATGCTGCTAATACCTATTACTCTTTCTGTTACACATGTCTGTACAAAATTGGTTTTGATATGTTATGCCTTATACTAAGGATCACTGCTTGAGGGTAGAGAGGCTCTACAGAGAGATCTGGACAGGCTGGAGCAATGGGCTGAGGTTCAACAAGGCTAAGCACCAGGTCCTGCACTTGGGTCACAACAACCNCAGTGTGCCCAGGTGGCCAACAGCATCAATACAATCAGGATCAGCAACAGTGTGGCCAGAAGGACTAGGGCAGTGCTTGTACCCCTGTACTGGGCACTGGTGAGGCCACACCTTGAATCCTGGGATCAGTTTTGGACCCCTCACTATCAGAATGATACTGAGATGCTGGAGCATGTCCATAGAAGGTCAAGAAATCTTACGAGGAGCTGCTGAGGGCACTGGGGTTCTTTAGTCTGGAGAAGAGGAGGCTCAGGGGACACCTTCTTGCTCTCTCCAACTGCCTGAAAGGAGCTTGTAGCAAGGTGGGGGTTGGTCTCTTCTCCCAGGTGACTAGTAATAGGACATGAAATTCTCATGAAGTACTGGGCAGAGAAATCATAGAATGGCCCAGGTTGGAAGGGACCTTAAAGATCATCATGTTCCAAGCCTGCTGCCATGGGCAGGGACACCACACAGCAGACCAGGTTGCCCAGGGCCACATCCAGCCTGGGCTTCAACACTGCCCTCACACAGTTAGCAGATACTTCAAGCATTGACAATATGCACTTGTCACTAGGGAACCAAACCTTNCAAGATCCTGAAAGGAGTGGAGCATGTGCCCTAGGAGGACAGGCTGAGAGAGCTGGGTCTCTTCAGCCTGGACAAGAGGAGACTGAGAGGAGACCTCAGCAATGCTTAGAAATATGTTAAGGGTGAGTGTGAGGAGGAGAGAGCCAGGCTCTGCTCCATGGCATCCAATGGTAGGACAAGAGGGAATGGGAGCAAGTTGGAGCACAGGAGGTTTAGTATTAACCTGAGGAGAAACTTGTTTGCAGTTCAGGTGCCAGAGCACTGGCCCAGGCTGCCCAGGAGCCTGTGGAGTCTCCTTGTCTGGAGCCATTGCAGAGCTGCCTGGACACATTGCTGTGTGAGCTGGTCTAGGTGCTCCTGCTCTGGCAGGGGGGTTGCACTAGATGATCTTTCTAGGGCCCTGCCAACCCTTGACATTCTGGGATTCTGTGATACTAAGGTATCCATATAACCAGCTGAAAGAAAGAAGGATCTAATAAAAGTAGATCACATCATTACACCTAAGTCTCACTACTTCCCTGACAACAAAAGCAATACAGACAGATGCTAAAAAAGGAGAAATAATCAGCCTGCTGGCTAAATTTAAGACACACCTTTGTGTTGGAATTATGTAGGGTAGGCCAGTCACTGCTTTTCATGAAGCCAATCGATTTCAAGACAAACTGACAGTAGACAAAAATAGCTTCCAACAATAATGCAATTTGCATCTCATCCAAGTTTATACCAAAAGGTGGTGTTAGATTATTCTCCTTTTTGAGGCAGGCAGTACAGGCAAGAAAAAGAGCTTGGGATCTATATAATTCTATCATGTCCTATGAACACAAAAGTCTTGAGATGTGAAACCATGGCAATATTAGATGAAGCTTTCTGGGCTTAGATGCATTAATAATTTAGGACAATTGATCTTGGCATTCCTGTTCCAGCTAATTATTGTATTATTTACGCTTCTTTATGTTTCAGGTTCCAACTCCCTCTCCTCTGGGAGCTGTAGACTGCTATTTGCCTTGCATTATTCTGCCTTTTGCATCAGAATTGCCTAAGAAATGAAAACAAATGGAAGGGAATAAACATAAAAGCCACAAGGACCTAGCTTATGTTTATTTTATAATTCAATATTTAATCCTATGAGGTATTCTGGGCAGCCTGCAATAGATAATATGTCATGAAACAAACTGCTTACTCCATCCCAATCTTTAGCTTGCCACAACAGAGCACTCTGAAAGGGCTGATAGATTTTAAGGTTTGTACATATTGACTATAGGCTTATTAGTGTGTCTTCATTTCTGGAGTCAAAGAACCACTGACTTCTGTAAGTCAGTAAATAGGTTACACAGCTAATTATAAAAGAGCAGGCAAAACAAATGAAGTGATAGTGTTAAGCCAAACAAGTCCAGCTCTGTATGCACAGACTCTACACAAACCTTCCAGCTCTTGTCTGGGTTTTAACTAGAGGTCAGAGAAAGATAGCTGCTTAAGTCTAAGCAGTTGACAAATATTCTGAGAAAAATTCTGAGCCCTTTCTAATAAGTAATGGCGTGAAACAAGGCTGCGTTCCTGCACCAACTCTATTCACACTCTTTGTCACCATGATGCTCCAAAGGGCCAGGGCAGAATTTGATGACCAGTATGGTATCTCCATTAGATATCATACTGATGGAAGCCTATTTAACCTAAGGTGTTTGCAGGCCCATACTAAGCCCATAAAGCATCTTGTCCAGGAGCTGCTTTATGCTGCTGACACTGCCCTTGTTGCCCAGACACAAGTAGCTCTGCAGCGTTAAACATCCTGCTTTGCAGCCACTGCTCAGCTTTTGGGCTGGAAGTTAGCTTAAAGAAAACAGAAGTTTTATATCAACCTGCACCTCAGGAAGTTTCTCATCATCCTCATATCATCATTGGTGA
>VWZO01000488.1:435254-456119 GCA_013396975.1 Bucco capensis | reverse complement strand
CTTGCAGCTTCTACCTCCTGAGGAGTCCTTGTGCTGTGCCTTTTGCAACCGCTCTGGTCTGTCCCAAATTGGCCTTTGCAGCCAGCAGCGCTTGGAAAAAGCTCTTGGAAAGAGCATGGATGGAGCCCTCCCCGGAGCTGAGTTTGCGAAGCCTAGCCATGATGACAACTATGATGTGCTAGAATGTTTCCAAGGGGCAATAAAGCCTTTTAAATAAAGCCATTTTTTAAATTAAAGTCAAGAATCTTTCCCATAATTTTCAACATACTCAGAGTTTATGAAGGACCAAATTACATTAACTTTGCTTACACTGACTAGAATTATGTTGTACCACTAGGTCAAAGGCCTCCTGGGTTAAAGCTGGTCCTTAGCAGTGGAAGGAACAGAGAAATTGCAGCAGCAGAGAGAGAACAAAGCAGTATTTTTCCCAGATAAAAATCACAGAATATTTTGTCATGGACACAAGTTGAAAACAAACTTATAGATCCAATGTCAACCAATCGAAGAAACCACTAACCAAAACCCAAAGGAGGTTTACAAATACCTCAAATACAGTTCAGGGTTGAGAGAATAAGACAATTTTCCAGTAAGTAGAAGTTCTAACACACCACAAGTCCTCATGATTGCTGCAATCCTTAGTTCAGTAGGCTCTGACAAGGTAAGCAGGCAAGAAGATAAACTGTTTTATGATCCCTACTAAAACCTTAATACTAGCCATTTTAAATCTATTCTCCCAAATTATCTACTAGATATTTTACATCTAGAAATTAAACTCCTCTAGATTACTCCCAAATGCATTCTGCATCAAAAACAGTGTTCCATTTGTTCAGTTCAAATGCATATTTTGTAGTCAAAGAGGTAAAATATCTGGCTTTTAAAAAACTTGAAGTGTTGATAACAGCATATATATTTAGAAGACTAAAAGGATATGGTGATGCAAAAGTAATTTGCTCATGTTCTTGTCCCACTCTGACATAAACAAGAATCCTGTACCATCTCTTGCCTCATATTATTTATAATGTCTCCTTAGAGACACAATCAAAGACCAGTATCACACAGATTCAGACAAAAAAGCTGGAGGCTGCATACTCAGGAGCATCCTTTCCCCCCCTCTAATCCAAAAGAAGCATCTGGAGATGGATGTAACCCAAGCAGACAGCACACATTGTGGTGCCACATGCACAACATGCCAGCTTTATATGACAAGAATGATTGTCAAGAAGCTTTTTGAGCTATTTTTGACAACTAGGAAATGCAGGATGGTTCCTATCTTTTGGTCCTCAGTTTTATTTTGGGGAATGGCATTTAAGAGCAAAAATTTCAAGGATAAAAAGGAAAGGCAGCTTTCTGTGACATAGGGTTTCTAAAAGACAATACAAGTGTACATCTTGATAGAAGATTTCCTAACTCATTCTCTACATCTCCTAAGACAAAAATTCTTAAGGAAGCTTGCCTGCTCTGAGATGCCAATTATTCTCCTGTAACACAGCTAGCAATCACTCTCAAGAAAAGATGTTTTTATCTAGTTTCAGCTACTTGGCTTTACCCAGTTTCAGCTATTTGGAGAAATGTTTTATTGAGCTTACAAATAAGGACTCTCAAGACTCTCTTTTCCATTTCCCTTTCCATAGCATAAATCATATGGCCTAAGCATGTCACTATGACTATAATTTACTTGATGTAACATGACAGTTAAGATGTACTGTGGAAATTTGTGAGTGCTTTCAGTATTATTGTAGTATCAAAAATTTATATGGTTCAGTTATTAAGGCAAATTGCTTCATTCATACAGAGCTATCTGACAGTAACCACAAAGGACTTCCAAATTACACTGAAAAAACTATCTTCCCAGTTCAAATAATTGTGCCCATTCTTATCATTATATTGCTCACTGAATAGAAGCAGGAGCTGGAAAAGTATCAGTTTGTATTGGGGGGGAAGTTCACCAGACATGGAAGATGAGAGAAGAAACTCTCCCTTGCCTAGCTAAATCAACTTGACTATCTTGAACAATTTCTAGCCATGAACAGGATGCCCAGTTCTTTGCAGTGATGCTATTTAGTTTCAACATGCTCACTTACCTTCTGTCATGTTGATTTTCAGCCAGCAGGAAGAAAATAAACAAGAGGTTGACTAGCCTGAAGAGACTACAGAGGAAAATGTGCTCAAGTGTATTGGTGTTAGTATTTCTGATAAGTATAAAAAAGGTTAAATGGAAAGCTTGTTAGCTGTCTTCACATTTAGAACTCAATTTTACTCTCTGGAAGAAAAAAGTCAGATTTCCATGAAGTTATCATGGATGCCAGCAGAAAGTCTAACAAACTAAGTCAGACAACTAAAGCATCCAAGACTTCAGACAGCAAATATTTGCTCCTAAGCTGCAGAGCATGAATACATGTGTAGGTACACACATGGAAACATGCAGGCTTGGAGAAATCTCTGCATCAGAACTTGCACAAAGCTCCCAAGAGCATTTTCTGAGTTCTAGGGCAGAAAGCTCCCCACACACAAGCTTCTTGCCAAGCATGCAAGTTTTGTAACACACCCCCACAACATCTGCTACACAACTTGTGTCTCTGAAAAGCAGAGGAGGGAAGCTCTTTCCAAAGCTGAGGACAAGCTAGGAAGAGAACAGGACAAACTGAACCACACACCAACTAATTCATTCAAAAAAACCCCAATGCTACCAGCTGTAAAGGCTTCTCCAATGTCTGACAGCAGAAGCTCAAGGTGAAATTTTCTCTGCTTAACTTTTCACCTCACAACAAATACTCCATATGCCCAATTCCTTTCTGCTTGCAGTTTTGCTGGTGAAAGAGCTAGGCAATTTAATCTTCCCTCAGTTGCATCCCCCTTCAAAGCCTTCCTCCTCTTCTCATTCCATCAAATTAGTGTTTAGGCAAGTACCATCTGCACTTACTTTGTTGCCCAAATAAGAGCTGGGTGCACTCCAATAATAAGTCTGTGGCAGGACTTTTCGTGCAGCCACGTTGCTGATGCTGAGCTGTTGATGTCCATCAAATCTCTCTTGCTTGGGGGTAACTCTGATGAGACCTGCTAAATCAGTTACATACCAATCATTCAGGTCTTCTATCTAGAGTGAAAGAAAAACAAACTACAATGAGAAACAGGACATCAATAATTCCAACAGTCACAGCCTTCTATTCTTAGAAAATTGATTAGGTTTATATGATTAATAGCAGTTTAGAAATAAAGTAATGAGAGCAAAAATTTCTCTTATTAAAGTAATAACAGGAAAATTCTCTCTTATTGTATGTGACTAGGAGTTATAACCTCTGAGTAGTTTGAAGTAACAGCAAGTATTTGCTTTCTCTGCTTCATATGGTCCAAAGCAAAGAGGATATTCTATTGTACAAACATATGGATATCTCCAAATATTATAAAAGTTTTCAATAATTAATATCAGTCCCAAAGGGTACAGACATTGAGATGACAATCTGATTGCTGTAGATACCATCATTGATAATTTGTAATTCTACAAGTTCAAATATAGTGATGTTTTAAGAAAGGCAAAGCAAAGCTGGAAAGCACTTGAATTTCTGAAATCTCATAGCTAGAAATGAATCATCAGAGAAGAGCACACTGTTCATACAAGGATGTCTTCTGGAGCATGGATACAAGCAGAACTTATCTCAGCTGTGGGATAGAAAATTCTCCAGGTGCTGGCATATAAATGAACACACTAAGCATGTATGATCTTACTCACAGACTTCCAACATACCAATAGAGCCCAAACCAGGAGCTAGTAGACCTGGAACACATCTTCCAAACTCAGCCTAGAGACATGAACACATTCCATCCATCCATTGCAGTGCAATCAGTGGCTGGGCTTTGAGAATTGACTTGAAGTTGATGGTATATTTGCAGGCTAAAGATATGTTTCTACAGCACAACTAAGAGCAATGTGTTCATCTTCCTTTCCTAGGAATGCAGTATCCTCCCATTTTTCTTACTTAAGCTGTGTGTTGTATATTTCATGTTTCAAAATCCTTAATTCTTTCAGGGCCAGAAGTTTAATAATGACCTGGAAAAGAGGTAGTGCTGTGGATATGTTGCATTTAACACTGGGCTGGTTATGTATGCACATCCCACTACTGTGTTTATGCACAGGGCTATATTTTTAACTGCTATAACTCCTTCTGCACTTCTCACTGTTCAGCTTTCTCATAATCAATAGAAACCAAGCTTCTAAGCACTTTCTTTTGGATAAATGAAAACTACATGGGGCATAAATAACATGCATGATATTCATAAGAACAACTGTGGTGACAATAGGCAGTGAGAACCCACAGAAACACAAAACCAATGACATCTACTGATATGGTATGGTTTTTCTTACCCTTGTGTAGGTAAGGTGAGAGGGTGTGCAGACATTTGTTTTCCCAGAACAGAAACATTCCTCACAGCCTGTGGGATTCTCTTTCTGCAGGTTGAAGAAACCTGCTTTGCAATGATCACAGTTTTCTCCTTCCACATGGTCCTGGAAATGGACATTAGAATATTATCTCAGTTGTCATAGATTAGAGCTTGAGAGCACCAGCTTTAGACTTGGCAGGAGAGTACACATGTAGGACTGCAAAGACATTTGTAGGAAAGACTATTACTTGTGAAGAGTTTTAGTTGTATCAGTTTTTCAGTGGTCTGTCATTAACAGCTGAATTCAAGCTAAATCCAAATGCTTCAAGAAGAGTGTGGGCAGCAGCTTGAGGGAGCTTCTCCTTCCCTTCTACTCTGCCCTGGGGAGGCCAAAGCTGGAGGATTGGGTCCAGTTCTGGGCTCCTCTGTTTAAAAGAGATAGGGAACTTCTGGAGAGGGAACAGAGCAGGGCTACTGAAATGATTAGGAGACTTGAGCACCTCTCTTATGCAGTGAGGGTGAGAGAGCTGGGGCTGGTTAGCATGGAGCAGAGCAGCCTGAGGGAGAGCTGAGCAATGCTTAGCAAGCCTTACAGGGTGGGGGCAGGAGGATGGGACCAGGCTTTGTTCTGGGGTACCTAGTGACAAGACTAGAGGCAATGGGCACAAACTAGCCCCCAGCAAGTTCCATCTGAACATAAAGAGGAACTTCTTCACTTTGAGGGTGGTGGAACACTGGCCCAGGCTGCCCAGGGAGCTGCTGGAGTCTCCATCTCTGGAGAGATTCCAAACCCAACTAGACACATCTTGTGCAAGTTGGAACTAAATGATCTTTAAGCTCCCTTCCAACCTGAGCCATTCTATGGTAATTCTACTGAGTAGGCAACAAATTCAGTGGAGAGTAGATACATAAAACTCAAAAGTTGCAAAAGAGATCTGACCTCAGTCTTATTTATTTCTGAATACTCTGTTCAGTCCAGTTTTAAAGAGTGTAAAAACAAGGCTTTGCCCACACACTTTCTGAAAGCTCTTTGAGCCAATTAGTGATAAACCAGCTATTTACACTTGTCCCTCACCTTTCTGCACTTTACTTTATCCTGGCTAATGTGGTAAAGATAACAATCTAATCCCCACATGGGTGCATTTTGCTGCTTACAGTTAGAACTGTTTTTCAGCAGTCAATTTCCTTTACAAGAAAACTATCTTTAGTAAATTTAGAGTTCATCATATGTAACTGAAAGATGTGATTAAAAGATGGGAAGCACTTTTCCTAAGACCTGCTATTAACTTGTCCAGACATACCACTTTATTCTTCATATGGAGCATAACTAATCTGATGATTTCAGTGTCCCTTTGACCATAATCTGCTTCAATTTGAATTTGAAGATAGCTAGGGAAAATAAATATGTATCTGTATCTCAGCTATCTGCAAAAGGGTGTCATTTTTCTCCCACAAGCACTTAAAAAGGGATTAGAGGAGCAGAAAAGAAACAAAAGGATAAACACCATGGGGATTCTCAGGGATAGGAACTAATATTTCTATTCCATATATGTTCATTTTGGTTTAACAAGTCAGTTTGGCCTTACACAAATAATGCCATCATAAGAAGGATTATCCAGCAGTGGTTATCTTCTATTTGGCAATACAATAATCTGCTCTAGGTTCTCCTGCTCTTGCAGGGGAGTTGGACTAGATGATCTCCAGAGCTCCCTTTCAACCCCTGACATGCTGGGATATGACACCTTCAGCAAAACTCCCTTTTAGATCAGAATACAGCAAAAGCATCTTGTTTCTGCTCTAGACCTGATAGCTAAGGAATTAGAGCTGTGATATGGAGAAGATTTGCTTTCTGACAGAGAGCATGTGACTGTTACATAAAGTGAGGCTAAGGTTAATTCACTGAGTAGATTTGGGTGATATTCAGCTGTCACACCACAGCTTTATGTGTGTATGCAGCATGAGCTGAGAGATTCAAGAATAACTGGGGGGGGGTGTATATTCTTGTATTTGAGTCCACATTTGCGACTAATTCTGTTAATCAAGCACCAGAAGGATATTCTCACAAGCAGGATACACAAGAATTGACCCACAGTACAGTCAATTCTCCTTTATTCATGGTCACTTACTAAACTGTGACTTACAAGTTTATGTTTCAAAAGCACAGCTACATAGAACAGAAGGCTAGAAAACCACTAATTGCAATTTTTATGTATCATTATTATCTTGTTATTACCTTGCAGATGCAGGGACCTATGCAAGGGTCATCATTCACACTGCCTTCCACTGAGCAGTTACAAGGCAGGCACTCAGGATATCCTTTATAGCCCAAGGCACATCTATTGCAGCTCTTTCCTGCATAGCCAGGCTTACAGTGACAGAAACCAGGCAACAGATCTAGGGGAAGAAGGAGAAAACAGGAGACATTTATCATCATTGTTATTATCAGATGTGTGTTAGAGTGCTGAAAGCAACACCTCTGGCATGTGTAACACAACTGTGAGTCAGACCATGTGTCTATTTAACTCAGTATCCTGTCTAAGAGAGGATACTGTGTAAGAGCAGAGCAAGTACACAGTGCCCTGGAGAGGCCTCCCCTGGAATGCTGTGTCCAGTTGTGGGCCCCTCAGCTCCAGAAGGCTAGGGAGCTGCTGGAGAGAGTCCAGCCCAGGGCCAGCAAGATCCTGAAAGGAGTGGAGCATGTGCCCTAGGAGGACAGGCTGAGAGAGCTGGGTCTCTGCAGCCTGGACAAGAGGAGACTGAGAGGAGACCTCAGCAATGCTTAGAAATATGGGAAGGGTGAGTGTGAGGAGGAGAGAGCCAGGCTCTGCTCCATGGCATCCAATGGTAGGACAAGAGGGAATGGGAGCAAGTTGGAGCACAGGAGGTTTAGTATTAAGCTGAGGAGGAACTTGTTTGCAGTTCAGGTGCCAGAGCACTGGCCCAGGCTGCCCAGGAGGCTGTGGAGTCTCCTTGTCTGGAGCCATTGCAGAGCNGTCCCCATCCCTGCAGGGGTTAAGAAACATCTAGCTGCTCTCCTTAGGGCCATGGGTTAGTGGCATGGGACTGCTAGGGATGCTTGGACTTGATGAGCTTAGAGGTCTCTTCCAACCTTCCTGATTCTGTGATTCTAAGAGCTGTTTCACAACTGGTAGTGCCTGATTCCAGAGAACACTGTAATCCATGCACAGGAAGAACTACTTTTCTCTGTGTTCTACCTTTTCCTTTAATAGCTACAGAAAATCCTCAGTTATTTTACTCTCCAGCCATTGACTATATCTTGAGATCTCTCTGAACATTTTGTAGTTCTTTCATTTTTCTATGCTGAAAGATTTTGTACTTGCTAACTTTGTCACCTTCCTACTCATCCCTTTCCCAGGTTAAGCATGAATATTTTCAACAGTTCATATTGATCACCACTGTGAAAATGGCCCATTTATTCTTTTAAGCAAGTACTAATCCATGAAAGGACCTTTTTTTTCCTTACTCTATTTCATTTTCTTTCATGGCATTTGATGAAAGGTTTTGTCAAAACTTCAAAAATCAAAATACAATATTAATCAAATGAGCCTTTCTTCACATGTTCTTTGAATCCTTCAAGCACACTGTCCTCTACAAAAATCTTGAGTTTTGCCCATCTTTATCAGGTTTCAGAAATGGTATAAATCTTGTATTGTAATTGTACTGATTTGCTTGGTACAGAAACCAGACCTGATTTTAGTTCCCTGGAACCCTTTTGCTTCTTTTTTCAAATTGAATAAACAGATTCTATTTATGTAATATTAATGTAAGTATTATAAACTATATTTAATACTTGAAGCAACATTTTTAACTGCATCTGGAAGCTATGGATAAATACAACAGATGCCTGATCAATTATTACTCTTCCTTTATCAGCTTGCTCAAAACCTGATACTTCTGGTACAGTTCTGATTTTTCCCCAAAAACAAAGACTCCCAAGTGGGAAACTCCCTGAGCTCTTCTATTCACTGAAACAAAGAACTATCCTAGTTTTTCTGCTCTCTTCTTTTCTTTCCCAAGATCTCTGGTTATAACTTGATTACACCTCAATCATCTTCAACCTCTACTGAATTGGAATCTCTAGCAGCCTTTTTGATTCTGATTTATCTGAAGAAGTAATTCTTAGTAACATTTAAGCATTTAGCAAATTATTCCTTAAAATAAGTGTATGTGTTACAAAGAGCATGACTTGCCAGAAGCTGTCACAATTTGTGTCCTTTTCTATTATTCTCAATTGGATACAACTTCTGTGTCTTCAAGGAGCTTCTTTTTATTGTTTAAATAGAGATTTTTCCTAGCTTAATTGCATTGCTGGAATAATTTTAAACCAGAGGAAAGCATCTTCTCTGAATGTCTAATAAGCACTTTATAAACCCTACACTTGTCATTAGCAATTTTGGACTACTCAGTTTGGTTCTCTCTTTTAATGATTTCTGTCTTTTGATTAAGTTGTTTTTTAGGGAGGCCTGCTCATTCCAGCAACAATTTGACTGCCCTTCAAGAGGAGAGTTTTAAACCAGTCCCTAATGCCTAAAATCCAGAGGTGCTTCTGCTTTTATGGTTCCTCTAGCTAGCTGCTTGGAGAAGGAGTTTTAAATTATATTATCTCTTAATCTCTACAGAGATGAAATTCAATCTTTCTTCTCTAACCTTGCAGCCTTCTTTGATCTCCTGTAGCACATCATATTGACTGACACCTTCTTGATCTATCCTAATTATATACAGAATTTCAGTGCATGAAGTTTCTGTGTCACTTACTATCATGAAACCATAGCACATCAGACCTCAGGCTCCTTTGTAATCTGGCTCAAGGCATCCTAGCTGGACAATCTTGTCTCTTGAAAGAAACTTCTGGCCCTTCCAGATGGAAATATCATGCTATACACTTTGGAAAGGCTGAGAGAGTTGGGGTTGTTCAGCCTGGAGAAGAGAAGGCTCCAGAGGGAAAGGGTTTAAATTAGAGATGAGTAGATTTAGACTTGATAGTAGGAAAACGTTGCTCCCCACGAGGGTGGTGGAACACTGGCCCAGGTTGCCCAGGGAGGTGGTTGAGTTCCCATCCCTGGAGGCATTCCAGGTGAGGCTTGCCAGGGCTCTGGGCAAGCTGATGTAGTTAGGGATGTCCCTGCCCAGTGCAGGGGGGTTAGACTAGATGAGCTCCAGAGGTCCCTTCCAACCCAAACCAGTCTAGGATTCTATGATCTTATTGCAACCTGTCAGTACCTAAAGGGAACCTCTAAGAAATATGAAGCTAGTCTTCTTAGCAGGTCTCTTATGATAGGAGAAGGGCTAATGGCTTTAAACTAAAGGAGGGAGATTTTGACTGGATATAACTAGGAGATATTTCACAATGAGGGTGGTGAAGCACAAGTTTCCCAGGGAGGTGGTTGAGTTCCCATCCCTGGAAACATTCCAGGTCAGGTTGGATAAGTCTCTGAGCAACCTGCTCTAGTTAGAGGTGTCCCTGCTCACATCAGGGGGATTGGACTACATGACCTCTAAAGGTTCCCTTCCCATTCTAACCATTCTATAATTCTACATCAGGGTTCAGCAGTAAGAGACACAGGCAAGTCTGACTCTTCACAGAATCTTTAAGGTTGGAAGAGACCTCTAAGATCATCAGCTGTCAACCTATTTTCCCCATGCCATTAAACCATGGCCCTAGGTACCACATCTACACATTTCTTAAACCCCTCCAGGGATGGTGACTCCAGCACTTGGCCAATACCTATCAACTCTTTCTGTGAAGAAATAGATTCCTAATATCCAATCTAAAGCTGCCCTAGTGCAACTTGAGGCTGTTTCCTCTTGTCCTCTCACTGGTAACCTGGGAGAAGAGACCAACATCCAGCTTGCAAATTCAGCTTTACAAGTATTGCCTTTCAGTTACAAACCCTGGAGACATTGTCATCAGTTTTTGTCACTAGCACAGTTTGCAAACATGCTATGATTTATCAGAAGTTTCTGGCTCTATCTTTCCTAAATTGCTCATGAACATAGCAAATAACATTGCTGTAAAAGAATACTTGAAAACCATTCCTCAAAATTCCAAACCAAAAATATACTATCCAAGCTGAAATAATAATACTTCCTATCACGAAGTCAAGTGAAACATGTGAGGACAAAGCAATACTAGGCAGACCAAAATGGAAATTGTACATGCTTAATATACAAAAATACTACTTCTTCTCCTGAATTATAAATTAGAAAGCAACTCCTTCATGTCCATCTCTTATTTACAGAAACCTGATGAGGACTACAGGATTGTAGTCATTAAAACCTTCTTGTTGCACTTCAAAGTACCAATTATTATGGTATTTGCTTCAATTTTCCATTTTACTTGTTGCTTGCTTATAGTATTCAGGAACACAAGGCACAGCTTTATTTTCCTTGAGAACTGTTCATGAGGACTTCATATCCCCAGTGATTTTCCTTATTATACTATTTTCATTTGACTTTAATGTTTTAAATCTTCCTACCTCAATTGCTTACCACACATTTAAGTAGCATATTCTCATTTTAGATCAAGGTAACAATTTATCCTTAAAAAAAGAAAAAGCCAGAAAACTCTTTCAGCCTACTCAGTGTGTATTCATTCTTGTTCACACCTGAATAGTTAGATTCCTTCAGACAGATGCTTTCCATCTTTATGAAGTCTCCCCCTGCCCAGGGTGAGCAGGCCACAGTAAAAAGCATTTTATCAGGCTATTGAATATACATTTGAGAAAAAAAAAGTGGTAAAAAGTGATCCACTTTCATCATAGTTTTTATGCAAAAAATTATATCCAGATCTAGTCTTGATTCTAATACAAAAACTCTTTCATTTCTACTAAAATCTTTCCTTAAAAGAAATATTGAAAAGGGATTTTTTTCTTTCAAGTCTTCTCTCTTGAGGAAGATATCTCAGTCACAGATTTGGCCCACTGGTCCAAACACTATCATCAAACAATATGCAAGAAATAAATAGTTCTCCTAATGTGCTGGAATCTTATTTAGTACAGAAAGAAGTAAAGAAAAGCAAATAAACAAAGGCCAAGGAGCAAAGAACTGGACCATTGTAGACAGGATGGCTACAAAGCCCAGTTATACATAGAGATGACTTACTTTTGTTCTGTGGTCTTAAAATAAGTAAATAAAATAAGATAAATACCAGAATTCTCCTCTGCTCACTGTCTAGACAACTCAAACTGCACACTGGACTGGGCAAGACACAAGATAACTGGTTTCAGGAACAAATGCATGGAGTAATTTGGGGAGGGAATTCCAACAATGACAGCTGTTACCCAAATAACAATTGTGGCACTTGTTATGTATGAGAAGCAGCAGAATAAGCTCTGCAGTACATGAGTTGGAAAGACAATTTAAAAAACAATAAAGAATTGTTACAAAGATCTGGAGGTGCTGGAAGGTGTCCAGAGCAGGCCCATGAGGATGCTCAGAGGCTGGAGCACCTCTCCTATGAGGAAAGGCTGAGAGAGTTGGGATTGTTCAGTCTGGAGAAGAGAAGGCTCCCAGGAGACCTTCTTGTGGCCTTCCAGGACCTGCAGTGGCTCCAACAGGGCTGGGGAAGGACTTGTTAGGCTGTCAGGCAGTGCTAGGACTAGAGGAATGGATCCAAGCTTGAGGAGGGGAGATTTCAGTTGGCTGTCAGGCAGAAGTTGTTGGCCAGGAGGGTGCTGAGCCACTGTGCCAGGTTGCCCAGAGAGGTGGTGGCAGCCCCAGCCCTGGCAGTGTTGGGGCTGGGAGCAAGCTGCTCTAGTGCCAGCTGTCCCTGCCCATGGATCCTTAAGCTCCCTTCCAACCCTGACAATTCTCTGATTGTTCCTGTATTGCAAACAGCAGATTCAGCAGAGATTAAGAATACTCTGTCCCCTCTGTTTCTCCTATCAATCCATGTGATCTACTCTACTGGAAGTAGGTGCCCAAGAGCTGGCAGAGAGCTGGGCTGCAGGGTGACCTCTACGCACCCTGTTCCACGCAGGGTGGAACACAGCTGGTTCCTCTGCACACAGCTGCTTCCAGCTTGCTCCAGTAGCCCTGGCACAGGCCTTGGCTGAGCCCTGCAGCCATATGGGGCACAGAAGGTCAGAGGGGAAGGGTGGCAATGAGGTGCTCCAGGCACCAGAGCAGAGATCACAGTATCACAGAATGTCAGGGGTTGGAAGGGACCTAGAAAGATCATCTAGTGCACCCCCCCTGCCAGAGCAGGAGCACCTAGACCAGCTCACACAGCAATGTGTCCAGGCAGCTCTGCAATGGCTCCAGACAAGGAGACTCCACAGCCTCCTGGGCAGCCTGGGCCAGTGCTCTGGCACCTGAACTGCAAACAAGTTCCTCCTCAGCTTAATACTAAACCTCCTGTGCTCCAGCTTGCTCCCATTCCCTCTTGTCCTACCATTGGATGCCATGGAGCAGAGCCTGGCTCTCTCCTCCTCACACTCACCCTTCCCATATTTCTAAGCATTGCTGAGGTCTCCTCTCAGTCTCCTCTTGTCCAGGCTGCAGAGACCCAGCTCTCTTAGCCTGTCCTCTTAGGGCACATGCTCCACTCCTTTCAGGATCTTGCTGGCCCTGTGCTGGACTCTCTCCAGCAGCTCCCTATCCTTCTGGAGCTGAGGGGCCCACAACTAGACACAGCATTCCAGGTGGGGCCTAACCAGGGCAGAGATTCCCCACCAGTCCCTGGAGAAGACCATGGTGGAGCAGATATCCACACTGCACACCAGCGAGGACCTCAGGAAGGAACAGGTGGCTGTTTCCTGAAAACATGCCCACAGTGGAGCAGATGTTTTTCCCCACAGGACAGCAGCCCATGGGAAGGACCCATGCTGGAGCTAGAGAAAACTGTGAAGAGCAAAGAGCATCAGAGAGAAACTGCTATGACTAAAACCCCCACACCCCATCCCTCTGCCTTGCTTGTGGGAGGCAGGAGATGGAGGATTTGCCAATGAAGGAATGAGGCTGAACCTTAAAAAAGAAAGGATGTGGAAAGGAAGGGGTTTTAAGTTTTGTCTTTGTTTGTCACTATCTGAATCTATTTAAATTGGCAATAAGTTAAACTACTTTTCCCCAAATCAGCTCTAGATTGCCCATGAGAGTAATTAGCAAACAATCTCCTGGTCTTTATCTCAACCCATGAGCTCCTTCCTCTTATTTTCTCCTCCTGTGCTGCTGAGGAGAGCAGAGAGAGCATGGCTGGGTGGGCAGGTACAGCTGGCCAAGGTCAAGCCACCAGCTAAAACACTCAGAGAGTAAGCAGTATCATTTTATTGAACTGCTGTAATCAGTGCATGGTTGTTACAGTAGATTTTACACCTCTGGGCCATGTATTTGCATCTCTGCTATGTTGCTTTTATTGATCTCCACAGCAAAAAGATTGCTCTTGTCAATAGATTATAATTAGCCCAATTAAAACATCTCTTCAGACTGGATCTTGAGTTTTGTTGTTCTCTTTCTACAGTGTTTTTCAGAAGTGTGCCAACAAAAGAACCAGAAAAAATAGGACAATCTATTGTTTCCAAAGCACAAGTAGTTTATCCTCTATTTGAAAACAGATTTTACAGGGCTGTGGTAAACAGCTTGCAAGCCTACATTAACAATCTAGATAGCACCTTTCAAATACTTGGGGTTTTTTTTCCCAGGTTTCAAATGGAAATCTGCTTAAAGATTAAAATATTATGTTTGTTCTAGTTTTAATCTGCTGTAAAAGAAGAAAGATATTTAAAGCCAAAATTCTCCAATATATTCCATGGGGAATACCTTTCCAGACATAGCCAAGTTTGTAAGTCATGAATCTAAAAGAAGCCTCAGCAAATCTGGGAATATAAAACCTGAGTTTCCAAGAAAAAAAAACAAACCATATCTTAAGAATGCAGGTGGATTATTGTTTGCATGAGTAAACTTAAAACTTAAAAAGTAAACTTAAAAAAAGCCCCAAATAAACAAACAACACCACAAAAAACCACACCACTAATGATATCACTAATGTATTTTAGCTTTTCTTTGACCATTGCTGAACTTAAGCTTTAACATCATTATCTTTCAGGGATCTTACCTCCTTCTGCATGTTTGTCATCTTTGACACAGGTATCATGTAAAGATCCAACTGGATCACAGGAACATGGCTGGCATGGATCTGGGCTATCTGGCAATACCTATAGACAGAGATTAGAAACCAAAATCTTACTGTTAATGATTGGAAAACTTTTATTTACTTCTTAAAAAGTAAGAGAAAATTAGTCCTGTGTAGAGAGTATGCACTTGAATAAAAATGAGATGGTTGCCAAAGTTAGCCTAGGCATTAAACCTGGAGTTTATTTAGAAACATGTGATTTAGATACAAATGTGTTCAACTGGAAAAATAGGTCTAGAGATAATAACAAACCTTTGTATAATTACAATCAATAAATCTCATGATGTAGATTTTTAAGCATTCACTACCTAAAGTAATATTGATAGATAGTTCAGTTGTTCTGGTCAAGGTGATTAAAAATGATACCTAAAGTTAATTAGTTGGTAACTGATCATCAAGGGTAAGTGAAAAAAAGTGGATATTAGACAGTAGAAGAATTGCCTTTTACCTCAACCATACTTAAACCTTTGTCTAATAGCACACTGGGAATATAAAGTAGAAGTTCTCCATGAATTAGGTGTATGCACATACTGTAGATACACTACACACACACATATATAAATAACAATTAGTTGGATGATAATCTGATTCAGATGAAAACTGAAGAGCCCCTCTCCTGTTGAAAAGCTCAGTGCTCCTCTTCTGAAGCTCTGAGGCTAAG
Source organism: Bucco capensis (assembly GCA_013396975.1). Classification (NCBI taxonomy): domain Eukaryota; kingdom Metazoa; phylum Chordata; class Aves; order Piciformes; family Bucconidae; genus Bucco; species Bucco capensis. Next base: position 440,931 of record VWZO01000488.1, on the reverse strand, counting down.
CCCATTATTTCTATTTGCTGATGTTGACTGTGTTTCAGGATTGAAAACCAATCAGCCTAAAGGCCATGATAGAATGCAGGGAAAGCACACAGACAAAGCATGAGCAATTGAAGCACACACTAATAGAGCAGCTGTCTCCAGAACAGCCACAGCCCTTACTGGCAATACAAGATTCATCTTCTGACAGCTTCAGTCTAGATGAAAATACAGCCTTGTGTGATGAAACACAACAAACAATTCCTGCTGCACTGAAAAGGAAAGGCATTAATGAGGCACTATAGAATTTCAGTGGTTAGTAATCCCACAATATATTGGAAATATAAAAATGACAGACTCTTTCTCCAATATCAAATATACCAATATTTCTTTGATCTTTAACAAGAGATCTTGAATTCCATTAGAGAGGCAAATATTCTGCTTACAGGACCACATCCTCTTTTAAATGAAATTGAAATGCAAGCTGGAGGCCCTGACCTCAAGTGCATTCCTTCATACCAACACCATTCACCTTCCTATTTCAGTGAGCAGTAACTTTAGAGAGCTCCAGCTGTGAAAATCCAACAGGTAGAACTAGAAATTAACCTTCCTAAAATGGCAATCCAAACTGTGCCATCTCTTTTTAATAATTTAACATCTTGTGCTGAAGGGGTGGTTTGAATACCACCACTCTACACTGAGCAGCTCTACAGTGAGGCAACAACAGAACACATGCTTACCCCTCTAGGTCTGAAGTAACCATCAATGCAAGTCTCACAGTTTATGCCACCAGTGTAGCTTGTACAGTTGACACACACTCCTCCCCCAATGTATTCTCCATGGATATTCAAGCTCTGATTTCTGTCTGCAACATCCTGATCATAGTAACACTCCTCAGTCTTCCCATGGCAGTTGCATGCTGAAAGAGAATCAGNGGCTCCAGAACTGGACACAGTATTCCAGAAGGAGCTGCTTTAGATCACACTTTCTGGTTGGAGATGCCATACTGTTATTAAGATATTAAGAAGAGTCACAGAATCATTAAGGTTGGAAGAGATGTCTAAGATCATCAAGTCCAACCACCTGTCACTAAACCATGGCCCTAAGAAGCACACCTATACATTTCTTAAACACCTGAGTCATTCAACACTTTATCCTGATGCTGTGCACACTGTAACTGACAGCACATCCAAGTCTTAATTTCCTACTTGAGCAGTGAAAAGCAATGTGGTCCCATCACGAATGCAGCCTGGAATTCTCTATATTGAGGGGGTTTTTTTCTTGGTTTTGGTTGTTTTTTTCCCCTGTAGGAATATGGAAGTTGACAGGTATAGCCTAATTACGTTCTTCCTCTTCTGTTTTAGAGTTGTTGCTTGTTCTGTTAAAACTGATAGTTCTAAAAGCTTTTGGTGGTTGAACCAACAAATGGTTCATGAAATAGTCAACTATTTTAAAATACAAAAAGGAATTATAAGGAAAGAAGTAGAATGATAGAACTAAACTTAAATCATTTCCATGAAAGCTGAAAGACACTAAAACCACTTGGTTTGCACATATACATCGAAGAATAAAGAGATTCCCAATGTGAAAACTTACTTAGAAATTCAGATTTGAACTCCTAGGCTCAGGGCCACATGCAGGAGAGCTAATCTGATCATTTGCTGCTGTGAAAATGAACATTCATTTCCACATAAAGAGAAAAATCAAAGCTCATCAGTCTTGTAGGGAGTCATTCTCCTCACATCTGAACCAGATCCCAAGGAACTATTTCCACCATAGAAGTAGAGCAATTCCCTGAGGGTTGAACCTCTGTGGCCAAAGTCTATAGCACAACTATAAACAATTATTACTTTTAATATGGGGACATGTGTTTATTTCTAACCACTCATGGTAAAACTATAGCTGCAGTTCTACAATTGAATAAACATTTACATGCAGAGGAGCACTAGATTTCATTATGGTCAGAGCTATAAGTGCTATGTGACCTTTGGATATAAGATGTTAAAGTTCAATTAACTATCCTTACTACAGTAAGTCTGAAAATGGAATTCACACCCTGTGGGTAGGTGATATTTCAAGGTATGTTCTCATTCCCTGCTGGAGACCTAGATACATAGATTTTTTCCATTAAAAAATCAAAAACTCAAACCATATTTTGATCATGTTAAAGTATTTTTGTCAGCAAGGCTGAACATTGCAATATACAGAAGTGTCATTTGTACAAAAATCATGCTGTTGAAGTGTAATGTAATGCAGTAACTGTTAAAAAAGATCTTTTACTTATCAGGATAATTTATCAAAGCACTACAATAGTAAAAAGCTAAACAAATGAAAAGCATCATTTTATACAGTATTCCACCAATATCAGAATGTTACACTAAAATATCCTGAATTGAATAAACCCACAAATCTACACATAAGTAGTCTGGCTCTAAAGAAGGTAACAGAACAAGTAAATGAACAACATCAACAGGGTTAACAGTGAGAGAATAAGAGGAAATGGCTTCGAGATGCACCAAGGGAGGTTTAGATTAGATATAAGGAGGAATTTCTTTACTGAAAGGGTTGTTAAGTCTTGGAATAGGCTTGCCCAGGGAGGTGCTGGAGTCACCATCCCTGCAGGGGGTTAAGAAACATATAAATGCTCTCTTTAGGGCTATGGGTTAATGGCATGGTAGTGATAGCTATGGTTGGACTTGCTGATCTTGGAGGTCTCTCCCAACCTTCATGATTCTGTGATTCATAAACAAATCCGGTTAGAAAGAAAACTCATTGAGAGTCATGTAGGATCTGATTTCAACTTTCAGCAGCAGTGGCAGACAAAGCTTCTCTTGTGTCCCACTTCCAACTTACGTTCACACTCGTGCTTGAGCAGGAAGGTGCCAGCATGCCAAGGCTTCTGGTTGAAGCCAGGACAGCAGTGATCACAAGTCTCTCCACATGTGTTGTGCTCACACTGACAGACAGATTTCTAATGGAAAGGAGAAACAAATATGGACACAATGTGAGGATTGGAAGAATCTGCCTATGTACATAATTTGCACTCCAGCTCTGTAATTCTTCTGTTTATTCAGTTTCATTTACTTGGGTATCCTGCGTGAGAAACAAAACAGTGTGTTTGACTTTTGTATCTCCACAGCCATGAAGCAAAGGAAGAGAACTAGCCAGAGAATCCAAGGAGAACATGACTATAGGAGAACCTCATTCCAATCAGCTGAATGAAGACACGAGAATGAAAGTTCCCCAGTATAGCAAATAACTCAAAAGTGCTGTCAGCCCTTAGATACAGCTTCTCATCACAGAAAAACTGATCTGATAGTTGCCTTACACTAGGAGTGAGCCATTCTCCAGTCTTCTCTTAGATGCAGCAACCCTGCAGCTGCAGAGTGAAATCAATTCTGTTGGCTGATCCAATAAAAATTGGCCTTTTTTTTGTTTAGTTTACCACTAGTTTGCTGGGTTTTTTTGCTGGATGAGTCAACTCCACATGGAAACTTAGAATCATTCAGGTTGGAAAAGACCTCTAATATCATCAAGTCCAACCATCAACCTAACACTGCCAAATCCACCACTACACCATATCCCTCAGCACCACATCTACACATCTTTTACAACCCTCCAGGGATGGTGACTCCACTACTTCCCTGGACAGCCTCTTCCAGGGTTTGACATCGCTTTTGGAGAAGAAATGTTTTCCTCATGTCCAACCTAAACCTTCCCTGGCACAACTTAAGGCTGTTTCCTCATGTAACCTTCTAGTTACATCATTAACTCTGTGTGTGGAATAACAGGAGTTTTTAAACTACTAAGAGATGGGAGCAGGACCAGCCCAGCCTTTCAGTCACTTTTCAGTTCCTCAGCAGACCAACTTAGTCCCAGCATGAAAATATTGCTGTAGGGAACACTCAAACTCTCTGAGCCACAAAACCAGCTTGGAAAAGACAAAAGAAACTGTAGTTTGGTGAAATCAGGAGCAAAAATTGCCTTGCCAATAGCTATTCAGTGGAGGAGATATGTCTGTAGTCCTTGTGAATCCACTCAAGGTCAAAGCAGCAAACTAACCTGCAGAATTGCTCTGGCTAACAGGACAAAGGATAAACATTGCAAAACAAGAGTTAGGAATGCTTCAGTAAAGCAAGGCAGTAAATTCAAGCAAGTTTACTCTTTTTAATGCTAGGGGAAAGATTCATTATCATACTAAAATCTACAGTCATGCTCTTTATAAGCCAAATCTCACCTATTTTGGTATGGCTCAGTCTAAAGAGCATCCCCAGAGAGCTAAACCAAATACTCCAAATCCCTGATGGCTTGAGTTGTTTCACTTATGCTATTTTTGATCGTGGTTAGACTACAAATAGATACTTGTCATCTTGCAAAACAAGACACCACACCTGTCAAAATGTTCATATTTTATCTAGTAGCTAAACTATCTGAACTCAGTTAGGTATTAATTGCAGTGATTTTCTGAGGTAGGCCCAATCCTAACAGATTCTACACTGAGGCACATAATTCCTACTAGTGGATTGGAAATTCTCCATTAGTGACAAAGTGTGCATAGATTTGGACCATCAGTAACAAATTATATTCCTATATTTCAATTATATTGGTTAATCTGTTTGTTAATGGTGCAAAAAGAAGGCTACAAGTTGTAAGACATTATAAACAGCTCATGATTTGCCAGACTAGCTTGACTGATCACTCCATTAATATTTCCTGTATAGTAAATGCACCATTCCAGAGCCATCATTTGTTTGCAAGCACCAATTAAACACTTGACAGTCATTTAGGAAACACTTTAATTAATATCAGCAAGGAAAAGAAAGACTGACTGCTAGTGCTCATCTCGACAGCTACATAACATAACCCAAATTTTTGTTGTTTCAAGGAAACTTTCAATATGGACTGAATCATCTGAAACCTATTCTTGCATTTCAGAGAAAGCCTCCACTGACATGGTCTGAATTTTTATTTTATATATATATAAATTTTATTATTATCCTGCCACTGAAGCTGAAGAACAGACATAAATTCACAGAACTGAGGAATATCAAGATTTTTTCCTCATGCTCTACACTATGAATAAGGCACATAAAAAAAACAACAAAAAGGGAAAAAAAGAAATAAAAATACATACATTGGTTGCTGGATCCAGTGGACAAGCTTTTGCATGGCCTGAACATATACACATGCCTCCAACAGAGATATCTTTTATAGAATAGTAATACTGCAAAACAAAACAGAAATGGAATTGCTAAATGGGTTGTAAAATGCAGATGCCAAACTGCAGAATTCATTCCTGGTGACAAAATTGTCAGGTCCTGCTTGCTCTCTTTTTTTGATCTATTACAGAGATAGCAGAAACTGTAATCCAAGCTGGGTCTTGATCAACAGATTCAGGTTTAGTGAAAGAAAGGGTATGAATTGGCACAGTTCCATTTGAAGTCACAAGAGCCATGTCAATTTATACACAGCACATATCAAACACAAGGAGAGGAAAAGGCTACATGCACACTGGATAATGAAAAGTCAAATGCTATACTATTTACTCCCTTCTGAAAACAGCTAACAAGTATTCATCACCTCCCTAACTTCCCATGGCCAATAATAGCAGGTACAGCATTTAAAAGCAGTAAGAGAACATCTATGTGACCAGTGGAGCAAAGTCTAACTGGAGACCTGTGACTAGTGGTGTGCCCCAGGG
>VWZO01000488.1:423187-434881 GCA_013396975.1 Bucco capensis | reverse complement strand
CCAACCCCTGACATACTGTGATCTACACATCCATTTCTACTGTTTTGCAGGCACTTACCCTCCTTGTAACAATGGGATCAATTTCAGTTGGATCTTTGTGTGCAAACATCATTAAATCAGCGTTTAGGGTGCGGATCCTCTGAAACCTCAGGCGAATGAAGCGAGCAGAGGTGAACTCCAGCAACTCACGGGAAGGATCATCAGCACTAGGTCTTCCATTAATTAGAGATGTGTGAATCTGAAGGCAGAATCATTAAAACAAGAAGAAATTAGATGCCAGCAATGCTGCCATGCCAAGAAATATCATTAATAGCACCGTATGAATGCTTTTGGAGGGTAAAACACCTTCTTTCTTTCGCAAACCACAGTTCTTTTTTTCCCCACAAAAGTGTGAAAGTAAAACAATTTCTTTAGAAATCTAAATTCTTCTTTCCCCACAAAATATTTCACATATTCACAGAGCTTTGGAGAGGCTTTACAGTAAAAAGGTTTTGAGCAAAGAGAAGTCACCAGATACAGAAAGACTATAGTACAAATTGCATATATTTACCAAGGCCCTAGAAGAGTATCCATGCCACAGGCAACTCATTTCTCCTCCTCTAGTCTAAAATGGGTATTTTCAAGTTATTGAACAACCAAAGAGCTCAAAAATTTTGAGTTAAAAGAATGGATACTTGGTGGAATGGGACTCAGAAATCAACAGGAGTCAGTTTGCATCTCTTAGTCATCAAAAAACTTTGGATCTAAGTGTTTTCTAAAGCCAAGAGAAGGTAACTTATTGCAATACTGAAGACTACAACAGCTAGATGAGACAAAAGAAGCATTCATAAACATCTTTTTCCCTACCTTCCCCACTGGTTTTTTGCACAATACATCATTTCCTTTGAAACTTGTTCCCAACAAGTTGAAGCAATTTCCTGGGTTGCAACTTCTGGTCCCTAGGGAAAGTCTTTATCACCTCAGAGTGATATCTGCTCAGTTGTGCATTTGTTTTTCCCAAAGATACTACCAACCTCTGTTCACACTGTGGTTTCTGAATAAGATTGCTTCTCCTTTCTCAACCTACCCATCCTAGAGATCTTCTAGGTGAGTGTGTGCTCCATGGCTCTTTCATAACAAGACTCCCTGACCCCAACTGCAGCACCAAGAGCAATGCAACAAAAATAAGCAATCTTCTTCCCCTCCTGCCTTTTTAAGCTGATCATAGCATACATCAGCTGTGAATCAACAGAACAGCTGTTGCTGGGCTGCTACAGAATTGGTCTTGGGAAAGACCTACAAGGAGAAGAATGGCAGGTATAGCAAAATATTGTTAATGAGCACCTAGAGGAAGGGAGGAAAGGAACTATTGGTTTGAATCCATTCTGAAGTGTTAAATCTTAATTGGGGCATTTTTATTACAGGTTGGTACACTGAAAAAAATGGTCAGTGCTAAGCCACATGTGTGGAACTATAGAATCAATAAGAGAATTATTTATTCTTTGCAGTCAACATCTTATGCACCTTACCACAGTGGTCTGAGTGATCAGGCCACACAGTCATTTTCTATCATTGTATCATCACATTNAAATAAGCAATCTTCTTCCCCTCCTGCCTTTTGAAGCTGATCATGGCATACATCAGCTGTGAATCAACAGAATCAACATGCCACTAAACCATGTCTCTAATTAGCAGATCTAGATGTTTCTTAACCCCCTCCAGGGATGGTGACTCCAACACCTCCCTGGGCAGCCTGGGCCAAGACTGAACAACCCTATCAATGAATAAATTCCTCCTGACATCCAATCTAAATCTCCCCTGCTGCAACTTGAGACCATTTCCTCTTGTCCACTGTGCACTCAGAGGCCAGTGACTGCCTCACACGGAGCAAAGAGACAGAAAAGACACTGCTCTCAGCAAAGCAGTAGCTCCTTTCTTTCCTGGGGTTTTTGCAGGTGTTGGATAGATTTACTGAACAACTGCTGCCTTGCACTGGCTATGTAATATTATTAATTGACTTATTTTCATTATCAACAAGGAAACCCTCATCACATCCTGCTCCACAGCATCCACAGGTATACAGAAATCACTAAGAGCCACTCATTCAGGAGCTCTGTCACTCATATCTTGCCTAAGGATGAACCAGCACCTGTAGGCCTCTGACATGTTATCTCCAGGAACAGCTGATATTGCTATGTCCTCCTCATGTCATAACAACCCTGTCCCTTTGAGCTTTGACTCCATTTTGCTCCTGACTACAAGGAATTAATTTAAAGGAGACAGTTGACCAGAAAGGAACAGAATAAGATAGTATGAAAAAGAAGAACACAAACCAAAGATTCTAAAAAGAACCCCAGGGGAAGCAATAATGAATTTCTGAATGAGAAATGGTTACAAGCTGAAGGAGGGGAAATTTAGATTGGAGATTATGAGAAAGTTCTTTATCCAGAGAGTGGTTAGGCACTGGCACAGGTTGCCCAGAGAGGTTGAGGATGCTCCATCCCTGGCAGTGTTCAAGGCCAGGCTGGATGCGGCCCTGGGTGACCTGGGCTAGTGATTGGCATCCCTGCTCAGTGTGGGGAGGTTGGAACTAGATGATCTTTAGGGTCCCTTCCAACCTGCCCATTCTAGGATTCTATGAAATATCTGCCTACAAGGAGGACAAAACCACAAGAGCAGAGAGGGCAAACTGTTCAAGTCCCATGTGAAAAGACAAAGAGGTGAACATGTGTGGGGAGGAAACTTGAAAGAAGCCTAGAGATAGCAGCAATAGATCCAGCAGAAACTAATGGATCTTTCCAAAAGCAGCAAGACTTTGGTAAGAACATATGCCTAAAGACTTCTTTGCATAATCTTTACCTGTGAGAAAGGAAATACATCTCTATTGAGTGGGGTTTTTTTTCCACCACATCACTTCCTTCCTTTAAACAGAAAGTGCCTATAGAGATTTAAAAGCATGAATCACAGACATAGCTTGACCCCAAATGACACAGCTGACAAAGAGCTCTTGGAGCTTTTGATTTATACTTTTTAAAGAAGAACAAGTTTAGTCATAAGAGATTGATATAAAAAAAAAGAACCACCCTGGAGTGGTAGTTTTACAGAACAGAGCACATGGATCTATGCACCAGTAGCACATCTCTTTGGCAAGGCTAAACTAGTGAAGATGATGATTTCCAAATGAGGACTCCCAGTTTTATTTTCTTCCATGCTTGTGTGTAAATCTTGCACAAGTTCATTTTAAAAACCCACCAACAAATAATTTCTCCTCATTACTGAAATGTAGCTATGTCCTGTGTGAAATGTGGCACCTGTTCAAACATCTACACCTAAATGACACTGAGATTAGGAAATTAAGACTGGGTAGTTATATCAAAATGAATCTGAAGGGAAAATTTTACACAGGCAAAATTAGTCTAAATTATTTCTCCTCCTTCTCAACATCTGTGATGAAATCATTAATCCCTCCCTAGAAACATTTAGAATCAACTTGAAAAGTGTCCAACTAAGTTGTTCCTAACTCCTTGAAAAGAGAAAAAGGAAGAAACTAAGAGTATTTTGGGAACATCTGTCATTAATCAGGAATAAAGAGTAAGAATTTTAAATAAAACTTATTTTTTTAAGATGTTTAAGTAGAAATTACAATATTTTCCATATGACTCCCACAATGAGACATCACTCTGTTTTTCCAGAGCACACTTTGTCTTTTCATCTCCCTCCACAATCTTGCCCTTATTTATACAGACACTGTTCACATGATGGCACATATTCAGACAAGACACTAGAATGAGCCTTACCTTCCATATATTTTAAGTATGCAATTATTTTTAATTATTTATTATTTAATTACATCATCCTCAATATCCATCTACCACTCTGCTATCCAGGACATCATCATGCTTCAAATATAACTCTGAGTTCTGTAAAGAACAGACCCAAAGCACTGATATCCTGCACTAGTTGTACATGTGCTGCAGGAGGAACCACACTGCAGCTCTACAGCAGAGCTAAGATCCAAAGTTGAGGCTACCAGGAAAATATTAATATTTTAATCCTTCCATTGGGCTGCCACAATTTGGATATTTCAAGTCCTCATGAGGGAACAATCTGAAATTTTCCTCAGGTTTTAGGAACAACTTTTATTTATTGAGGTCATTACTCTTTTAGATTCCAAATGTAGATTTCATTTGTATGTAGATTCAACCCAAAAATTTGTTCCTTAACTAGGAGGTTTTTTTCCCAGGATTATATTCCAAGAAATGGGATCTTTGGGGAAAATGAGAATTCCCTTAAAAAACATCTAAGAGTTACCACAATGAAAGCCAAATTCTCATCCTGTAAAATCATTTTGGATGATCTGATTTGTCAACCTGTTCAATAGCCTGAAGTAATCAAACAAAAGAGTGGGAGAACCTTTTCCAGTCTCTGCATTAGCAATTCTATGTTCAAAAAGACAACATCACAGGATGACAAAATGGGTCAGGTTGGTAAGGACCTCCAGAGATCACAGAATCACGAAGACTGGAAAAGACCCCCAGGATCATCAAGTGCAGCCTATGACCCTATACACCACAACATCTAAACCATGCCACTCAGTGCCACATCCAATCTTTTCTTAAACACCTCCAGGGATGGTGACTCCACCACCTCCCTGGGCAGCCTATTCCAGAGCCCAATCACCCTCTGCGTGAGGAAGTGCTTCCTAATGTCCAGTCTAACCCTCCCCTGCTGCAACTTCAAGCCATGGCCTCTTGTCCTGTCACTAGCTGCCATGGAGAAGAGCCCAACCCCTACCTGACTACAACTTCCCTTCAGGTAGTTGTAGAGGGCAATAAGGTCACCTCTGAGTCTCCTCTTGATCATCTGATCCAACTCCCCTGGCTCAAGCAGAACCACCTAGAGCCAGTTGTCCATGACCATGGCTTCTGAATATCTCCAAGGATGGAGACTGCACAACCTCAGAGGTCTCTCTGGATGGTAGCACAACTCCCTGGCATTATCAGCCACCCCTCCTAGATTAGTGGCATAGATTGCTGAGAGCACACCCTTGTCCCATCATCCAAACCATGAAGGAAGGTGTTAAGGAGTAGTAGATATTCAAGTTAGATTACCAACTGCTTGGTTTGAAATCAAAACTTCCAATAGTTACTGAAAAAAAAGCATAACCCAGTTACATAGAACAAAAAGAAAAGCCATTTTCTAATACCAAAGATCTACCTAATTCAGTGCCCTGTCTCCAGGAGAAAATAATTAGGAAGGAATATAAGAAAGAGAGCACTGAAAGAGTAATCCCTCTGATACAAGACTGAACAGCCTAAATGCTTCCAGAGCTACAGAGAGAATCTGACTCATAGTGATTAATGTCTACCAACTGCCCTTTTCTCTATTATTCTGCTTTTTTTCCACCATTATGGTTTTAATCACTACAGACACTTGTCCCAGTGGGAGGACATTTGTCTCTTAAAAAGCAACCACCCAAACCCAGTTATTTTTTTGTTGGGTGGGGGTTTTTTTGTTTATTTACTGATTGATTTCTTTTCAGTTTTTCTTTTCCCATTTAAACCTGGAACTCAGATCATGAATTATTTCAGCAAGAATGTTCTAGTATTTCTTTTGAGGAAACTGCAAGTAGGCAACAACTTTTCATTTTTGAACCTCAGTATGATGTTGACTTTGTCAGAGAACTGTTGAGAATGCTACAAGTTCTCTACTCTGAAAAGGATTTAGTCCAACATTAGCACATTAACATTCATATAGAATTCTTTTTTTTTTTTGCTTACATTCATTACTTTGCTTTTAGCAACACTCATTTACATATAGTACCATCAGCTGCTAAAAGAACAAATTATCTCAAATTTTGCATTATCAACAAACTCATTTTACAGATTGCTCACTAGCATGCTGAATNCCCTGCAGGCCTTTGCAAACAGGCCCTCTGCAGCCTGCTTGGAAGTTCCCTTCAGGTACTGGAAAGTCACTAGTGGGTCACCGCGAAGCCTTCTCTTCTCCAGGCTGAACAACATAGACACTACTAAACATATTCAAAGGATTTTTCGGCTGTCAGGTAGTGCTAGGACTAGGGGAATGGATCCAAGCTTGAGGAGGGGAGATTTCAGTTGGCTGTCAGGCTGAAGTTGTTGCCCAGGAGGGTGCTGAGCCACTGTGCCAGGTTGCCCAGAGAGGTGGTGGCAGCCCCAGCCCTGGCAGTGTTGGGGCTGGGAGCAAGCTGCTCTAGTGCCAGGTGCCCCTGCTCATGGCAGGGGGGTTGGCACTAGATAATCCTTAAGGTCCCTTCCAACCCTGACAAGTGTATGATTCTAGTACATTAGAACATCTGGACTATGTCAGAATGAAAAGATCTATCTAGCACAGTAGCCTTGTAGAGTAGCCAAAGCAGCATGCCAACAATAAGACAAAGGCAAGCACACATAAGACTTCCTCAAGGATTTGCTGAGCTGTAGTTAGGTTCTATACATGTGGTAAGCTTCAAAGGATCTCCATTAGCTTACTCAGTCTCACCTTAAATTCAGCTCACCTTTCAAAATCTCCACCCATCACATAATGCAGATTTTCTCTCCTCATTTATATCTTGTAGGGAAAAAAGATCCTTATTTGCTTGTTTTAAATGTTCCTACTACTACATTCACTTATTACTTCCTAGTAGAACACTGAACTCTATCTTTCCTCATTACATTTCTTTCCTACTAATTAGCTAGGCACAGATATCAAGCTTCCAGATTTATGGTTTCCTTAGATTCCTGAAAAAAAGTCTCTCATTTGATGCTCTACACTCCCCAGTTACTGAGAATAACTGTCAGAGGTTAAATAATAACTGTTGTAATTCACCTATTTTAGCCTTGAGTTCCTTTTCACTATCCAATTTATCAATTATTCCTGGGCCTCTTCAGTCAATAACCTAGTTTTGCCACTGCTTCTCCAACTCTTCTCCTGTAAATAATATTTCCAGTGCAGAAACTCTCCTGACAGCCTCTAGAGCAAAAAAAACCCCAAACCTGATTCAAATCATTAATTTTTCCAGCAATGACCTTATCTTTCTTGGATGCTCTTTGATCATCTCTCAGCCCACCAATTCTCTGGCAGACTTCTTGAATCTGATGTGTTTGAAAGGAAAAAAAAAAGAGAAAGGCTTATTTCAACTTCATAGTCAGTCAGAATCTTTTTCACAGCTTTATTGTGGTTTAACATTTTATTTGCTGGAGCTTATTTTTGTGCCTCTTGTCCTTATTTGGAGGAAGAGACGTCACTTCCACTTATAATTGAATATGACTTCCACTTATAATTGATGCTAGTTTACTTTTAATATCTATTATCTTTCTTTAGTGTTGCCTTTTGAGTATTTTCTGGCTATTTTTACATAATTGTTCAACAGTTAATACTCCTGACCAGGGCCTGTGCACTGGTTTTGCATAAATTGTGGGTTCCTTTACTAGCTAAACCATTCAGGTGTTTGAGAAATAGTATTTTTTCATTACATTCTATTCTGTCACCTACACAGCCTGTCAAAGGGCTATAGAAAGCTGTTCTTAGTCTTCCCTTGAGTCTTGACTCACTCCCACATTTTAGGCAGCTGCTGATTTAACATTAAACCTATACTGCCCCAATTTAGGGGCTGAACTTTATTTCTTAGAGACCTCATACACACTTGCTTGCTTTGTTATTCTTAAATCCACAGTGCCACTCAGTCATTGCTAAACAACTTCTTGTTTCTGACATGCCTTCTGTGTCACCTCTTTCCAACACCCTTTAAGGGGAAGTATTAACCAGCAGAGCAATAACCTTTCTCAGCTGCTGGGTTTGGATACTTTTGCACATTCTGGGATGCATCCAATCCTAGTTTCTGTCACAAAGAGATCTGAGAGGACTTGCAAGGTGCTCCAGCAAGATGATCACCAGCTATATAACTAGAGAGACCTCACAGCAGCCTTCCAACATCTAAAGGGGACCTACAAGAAAGCTGGAGAGGGACATTTTCCAAGGGCATGTAGTGATAGAACAAGAGATAATGGCTTTAAACTGAGAGGAGATTTAGATTAGGTGCAAGGAAGAAGGTTCTTTGCTATGAGGGTGGTGAGGCACTGGAACAGGTTGCCCAGAGAAGCTTTGAATGGAAGTGTTCAGGGTCAGTCTGGATGGGGCTTTGAGCAATCAGGCCTAGCAGAAGGTGTCCTTGCAACTACAACATCTTTAAGATCTCTTCCAACCCAAACTAGTCTATGCTTTGCAATGTGCCCCAGCCAGATGACAGAACATCCAGTCATATGACCAGGATTTCACAACACATTTCATGAGGCTTCTGTCCCTGAGAAGTGACAGCTGTAGCCTAAGAAACCTTCTACTGTTTTTGACACTAGACAAGCCTCAGGCGCTGAAGAACATGGACTTATTTAGACTGCTTGTAATGAGTCTTCAGAACATGGAAAAGCATCACTCTGTACCTCACCACATCTACAGAATCATTAAGGTTGGAAGAAACCTCTAAGAGCATCAAGTCCAACCATCTACCTATGATCCCCATGCCACTAAACCATGGCCCTAAGGACCTCTAGGGATGGTGACTCCATCACTTCCCTGGGCAGCCTGGGCCAATATTTGTCTCCCTGAGAGTTCTCTTCTCAAAGCTTAGCAATCCCAGCCCTCTCAGCCTCAAGACAGACACTCCAAGTCCCTAATCCCTTTCCCAGCCATTTCCTGGACTTGCTTCAATATGTTCCTGTCTCTCTTGCAGTGAAGAGGCCAGGACTGGACACAGCTGTCCAGGTGTGCTCCCCTCACTACAGAGCACATGGGGAAGGATCATCTTGCTCAACCTGCTGGTGACACTCTAACTAATGAAGCCCAGGGTACTGTTGGCTCTCTTGGCTGCAAACACACATTGCTGGCACAAGTTCAACTGGGTGTAACACCACTGCTGTCACTCACTGTTTCCTCCTAACACTCCTAAGTGATTTAGGCAGAGCTAGCTCACATGTCTCATTGAACAGAGCTCTCAGTCCACTCTCTGCTACCAGGCACTGACCTACTGAGTAACTGCCCATCTGTATGGAATCTTCCACCTGGTGTTAGATGTCACCAGTTTGCAGTCTTCCTCATCATGGGAGTTTCCATCTCTCAACCAACAGGCACTGGTTCTGCCTGCCTCTATTTTGTGGCTTGAGGCTTCAGAGTCCCAGAGAACAGCCAGTTAATCTCTTTCCTCTCACCTCTGACATCACACAGTCTGATGACATCCTTCTCAAGTTCTTTTACTTCACTGTAGACAAGGCCACAATCTCCTTCTGCCTCAATCTCAGCAAGAAGTCCCAGACAGTTCTTGCAGTCTCAGAGGTGAAGATCTGCATTCGTCCCTCTGGAATTCAGCCTGAGACAAGGTCTGGTTACTCCAGTTGGTGCTAGGGACTGTGGCCAGACTGAACCTCCCCATCACTGTTGAGCACACAGCCACTCTCCTGCCCCTCCTCTACAACATTTTGTATGAACTGATGTGCAAATGTGCAGCATGTTAGCTGCCTCTGTTGTTCAACTTAATTTAACAGTACAAATGCTGCTTCTTGGCATGAAAGTACATTATCAATTGCTAAGTTGCTTAAAATTGATACAATTCAATGAAGTTTTTAAGAACTTTAAGTATGCACAATGTTCTCATTCAAATTTAAAATACCCATGTATGAATCCAAGTGGTGTATTTTTCCACTTAGAGCTTTGGTATTTGAAGTTAGTTACTTTGCCAAACAATTTGAGTGCAATCTCAAGCTGTTTATAGGCTATAAAACCCCAGCTGTTTGGCTAAGTCACATAGAGTTTTTATGTCCACTTTCCTTTCAAGAACACAGCATCACTAACCAGTATGCTTTCTGCTGATACATATCTAGATATTGAATGCTAGACAAACTGGAAGACTTAATTCTTTCCTAAATTGAAGGTTACTTAGTGTAATTTGTCACAATGATGGAGCAGCAACTTCACTCTGCAATAATTTTTGGCTAGCAGTGGTAAAGAACTCATTTTGTTCAAACAGTAGTTTATTTTGTACTGTGGGGCTTGGAGCCTGCCAATCTGTGGAAGGCAGTGGTCTCAGCCTAAAATATTGTCAAGAAAGGTCAATCTCTCACTAAAATTTAATCTCTGACAGCAGCATAAAGGAGAGAAAAGCTTCTGTCCTGCACAAGAAGACTTGCTACTTGATAATCAGCAGTGGAGAAGACAGATATGTCAGTCTTAAAGTGATTTAATGAGAAAGGCACTCTGTGATTTACATTCCCAAGTTACACCAGCATATCAGGATGAAGCTAGAACAATACTGAGCAGCAGTTTTTGCAGAGGTGATTCACTAACTCTCATCATTCTCCTAACCCAGTAACAGCTTTAATTATCTATTGCAAATAACCTATTACTGTTGATTAATCTCTTGGCATCCTAGATGTAAACCCTGAAGATAAAAGTTTTCTTAGTGTAAGCCCTAACCTATCAGAGTCACTTTCCAAAGTAGACTAGTAGATGGAAGCATATGCCAGAGCTCAGCATCCAAATTTTCATCACAAATTCAGATTTATGATAATTGCCTATAAGAAACAGTGTATTTGGCAAGGCTGCCTGTATTTCTAATAAATATCTCACTACCTTAATAAATTAATGGTTTAGCAAGTGAAAGCACAACTCCCTTCTGTGCCTTGCTAATGAGTACAAGAGCTGCTTGAAATGCAGTGCTTAACTTTGCATTAAAATGTCAAGGGCTATGCATGTCAAATTCAATCTCAACTAACTCATTCCCCCAAAGAATACAGGCAAATGTCAGCTTAACTAACTCTTTAGCAAATACTATTGTGTCATTGACAACTGTACCCTACAGCTTAAGCTGAATAAGGCTCCAGTCCTGATTAACTTGCTTTTGTCATTTGCCTCTTTCCAATTTCACCTGAAACTCAGATTGCTTATTCCAGCCACTGCTTTCCTAGGCTTCTTATAATTCTCATACTTGTCATTTTGGACAAGAAACAATTTGTCAAAGACATCAGCTTGCATATTTTTAAACAGACTGCTCATTGTCAGAGCAATAGTTATTAATACATCACAGAATAATAAGGAATTTGAGTTCCTTGAAAGTATATTTGTCATTTCAAGCTTTTGTTTTCTTTTTGTTACTGTCTTAACTCAGTGGAAACACTGCATCATATTGTAGTTCCAGCAAACAGCTACACATACCACAATCCATAAGGGATTCAAGCAAGATGCAGGGAAAAAGGTGGTTTGTGCTTAGTGGTAAATACTAAGAGAGCTGGAGAAAGAGTGAAAGGCTTGGATCTTCCAGGAACATTCTCAAAGATGAACCCCACTGAAGCAGTACTTTTCAGAGTTATCTACAAGCAGGTAGATTGGCAATATGTTATAGGTTCTAACATGGAATACCACAGGTGATTTAGGATTTTAGACCATTAAATGAGAGCTGTTTAAGTCATCAGGTGGTAGCTGGTTTAAATTTCACTGTCTACAACAGCAAGGTGACCTCTGAAATCTGAACCATGTGAGACCACTGGCATCCTGGTTTACATTTTATCAGTGTCATACAGCTCCTGCCTGAACTAGTGACCCTTAAACAAGCACATCAGAAGGAGAAAAGAAGCCCCAAGAACTCAAAGGCTGATGTCAATGGCAATTCTAGGGGCAAAGCAACTTTGAACATCACAGTATCCCAGTATG
>VWZO01000488.1:248359-413059 GCA_013396975.1 Bucco capensis | reverse complement strand
GAGACTCCAGCAGCCCCTGGGCAGCCTGGGCCAGTGCTCCACCACCCTCGAAGCAACAAAGTTCCTCCTCATGTTCAGATGGAACTGCCTGCATGCTAGTTTGTGCCATTGCCTCTAGTCCTGTCACTGAGCACCACAGAAAAAAAGCCTGGTCCCATCCTCCTGATCCCCACCCTTTACGTATTGATAAATCTTCCCTCAGTCTTCTCTTCTCCATGCTAACCAGCCCCAGCTCTCTCAGCCTGTCTGCATAAGAGAGATGCTCAAGTCCCCTAATCATGTTAGTAATCATGTTCCCTCTGCAGCAGTTCCGTGGCTCTCTTAAAGACAGGAGCCCAGAACTGGGCCCAATCCTCCAGCTGTGGCCTCCCCAGGGCAGAGTAGAATGGAAGGAGAACCTCCCTTGACCTGCTGCCCACACTCTTCCTGCTGAACCCCAGGATGCCATTAGCCTTGTTGATTACAAGGGACCAGGAGCCAGGCAAATACCACCTAGAATACAACTGCAGCAAGTAAAGCTGATTTGGGTATGAATTGTATCAGTTTTCATGTCACACATTTGATGAAATATGAAAAAGTACTAACCTGGGTTAATTCTGTGTTAATGCTACATAATTCATGATGCAGTCTATAGCTGCTCAGACAGATGAAACTTGTGTTTTACTTAGCAAGAGAATATTGTTAAACCTCTAAGCTGATTAATTCATTTGGAATGATAACTCTTCTAGTCACTATAAAAATTAAACTTTAGGCTTTTCATTTTGTGTTCTCTCTCTGTATTAGGGCTATATCTCAGGTTAATAGCTACCTGTCTGAGATAAGATTAATTTAGAGGGGCTTAAATCATACACTTTTCAGAGAGTATTGCCTGTATCTGACTATTCCTCTCTTCCAAGTGGAATGGAACAGGTGCATTCCTCCCTTCAAAGTCATTGTCTTGTTTACAGAAGCCAACTATTAGATGCTGGTAAGTCCCTTGGTTCAAAATAGAACACCAATTACAGCACATCAGGCCAAGTTAAGAATCATTAATTGCACATTTAAGATCAGAATTAAGGTCCCCTCAATTCAGCAGGCCTCAAAAGCCAGTGTTTCAGTCAGGGATATATACCAATATGCTGAATAAAAGCTGTTTAAGCCAGCCAGAGAAGAACACAAGTAGGCACTGGGTTAACTAAGAGGACAGCAGAGTGCTGGAATCAATATCTGTCTGCAAGAAAATTAGATAATCAAAGAAATTGAACAACATAAATTAATTTGATTATTGGAATAATTACTTTGGCTTTATATTTTCAGTGCAGACATGTCCTCCCAAAGGAACGGTAGTGATAAATTACTACTACATGTTGTGTTCACCCCTCTAAAAGCCCCTAGCTGGAACCATGGACATATATATGCACTGTTTCTTTCAAAATCACTTTAGAAGAACAAATATCCATTTAGATGACACAGCTACAAGCACCATAACTACAAACACCAAGTACTTGCCATGATTTTGCTTAGTTGTACAACTGATTTCATATCTGATGACTCATGAGTCTCCTTTAGATCCAAACTTACATCTTTACAAAGTGTAGCAGCAGGATATTTTCCCTTAAAGTTGTGTTCTAGTTTTGCAACTAGCCCTGGAAATTTCCTGTGAACATAAACAAACTATACATATCTATAGCCAGTACTCAAAAATAACTGTGTATCAATCATTCTGTATGTGAATGCTGTTTTGCAGGCAAAGGAACAAAAGAGAGTAAGTTTGTACCCTCCATGATTTTTTCCCAGTATTCTCTCACCTTTGTTTACAAGTGACACAGGAACATTTCTCAAGCACCTGAAGTTGTCTGAAAGTCCTAGTGCCTACTTCTACTAAGTAACTCTTTTACCTCTTAGCTGACTTGGAAGAATATACTTATTAGCCTGCACCTTATATGCATTTATATAGGACCATGTAAGATGAAGCTTTTAAAATCAAGATCAAGATCACTAAAGGAGTGGAGCATGTGCCCTAGGAGGACAGGCTGAGAGAGCTGGGTCTCTGCAGCCTGGACAAGAGGAGACTGAGAGGAGACCTCAGCAATGCTTAGAAACATGTGAAGGGCGAGTGTGAAGAGGAGAGAGCCAGGCTCTGCTCCATGGCATCCAATGGTAGGACAAGAGGGAATGGGAGCAAGTTGGAGCACAGGAGGTTTAGTATTAACACGAGGAGAAACTTGTTTGCAGTGCAGGTGCCAGAGCACTGGCCCAGGCTGCCCAGGAGCCTGTGGAGTCTCCTTGTCTGGAGCCATTGCAGAGCTGCCTGGACACATTGCTGTGTGAGCTGGTCTAGGTGCTCCTGCTCTGGCAGGGGGGTTGCATTAGATGATCTTTCTAGGGCCCTTCCAACCCCTGACATTCTGGGATACTGTGAAAATTGCAAGCACACCAGAACATTTTGTCTAGAACAGGCAGTTATTTGCCAAATAAAGTTTTTTGGTGGTTGGTGTTTGGTTTTGGTTGATTGGACTTGATGATCTTAGAGGTCTCATCCAACCTTAATGATTCCATTTGTTTTCCTGCCAGGTTACAGTGCATGGAGAAAACAACGAGCATCTGATCTTACCTCTCCATTCTCCAGAGGATGGATTTTGGAATAATAAGAAGTACAGATAACTTCATCATCTTTTAGATAGGATGGAGTTCCAGGCCGAGGATGGATGTTGTAGCGGGTCAGGCACTCGCTGTCTGTGATAGCATAGTACTGCCATGGTTGATAGCTGACACCGTCCAGCGAGCGCTCCAAGATCCAGTTGCCAGGCCGAGGGGAGTTAGCTGCTTTCACAATCACATATGCAATCTGGAAAACCTGTGAAAATAAACAATCTGTTAAAATATATGTAAATGCATCAGCAACTGTGGTTGTGAGCTATGCTGATGATGGTACATGCCTTCAGTAGGGTTTCCCATGCCAGACAAGTCTAAACCGAAAGACTATAGTGAAATAAACACTTGAAGAAAAGTCCAAGGCTCAGTGTTTCTAGAGCCATTGTGCTCTCTACTCTTTTCTATGGTTCCCAANTGTTCGTGAAGCCTGGCCATGAGATATCAGCATCAATTGATTCCAATTTCATGGATACCAAGCTAAGAACAATAAATATGATATCGTTTGATTTCTTTTCCCCTAAAAGTGCATTCTGACCCCAGATTCCACTGAAACTCTAAGTACAGAAACAAACTCTCTATTAACAATGGGTTGCATTAGACTGATGAAGAATTGTAAAACAGAATTTTAAAGCACTCAGAATTCCACACAACATAGCAGGCAAATGCTAAGCTGTACTTTCAGCCATATAGTTGCCAAGTTTGGTTTCATGTATTTTCAGTTTCTAGAAGTGGGTTTGTTTGTTGCTGGATGTAGGTTTCTATACACACACTTTCAGCAATGTTTAAGAGTTGCCAAACTCTGTTGCAACTTTATTGCTGTTAAAAGGAAAAGCCTAGGTTTGAGCTCTTGAAAGGCAATGACACCATGCTGAAATCCTCCTATAAAACATTCTTGGTTCAATTGCATGACTCAGCACTGTGGCCATAAACAAGCTTTATAGAACAGAGGCACATCAAATGCCACTATAAACACAAAGCAAGCATGTAATCAGTGCTCATTATGGTCCATTTCACCTGCCTATTCAACTGATTTATCAAGGCTTATTTGTGTTTTACAGGCTTGCTAGAATGCAAGCCACAGACAATGCATTGGCAATTGCAGAATGACATAGTTAGTGATGCAATTTTGGCTACATTTGTTGGGGGTTTATTTTACTTGGTTGGGGTTTTTTGACCTAGTAACATCTAAATGCTACAGACCTGAGGTAGAACTGAAGCTAAGAAAATATCTATTTCCATTTTAAAAAGCAGAATTTATAGCAAGTCAGTGTTTTTAAGATAGAGTGTTGAGTCTGCACATGAGGATGCCAGAGCATATCAAGGAGAGAATGGTGTTAACACTTAATGTTTTCTGTGTCAGATAATCATCATAAAGAAGCTGCATGATTCAGATTTAGACCACAAAATCTGTTGTGAGTACTTAGATCATCAGTAACACTGGTATAAAAAGATCCAACAGTAATCAATGAAAGAAACAGTAGACTCAAACAGGGTTTTTGATAACCATCAGTATTATTATAACATGGTAATTCAGTGCCATTACTACTGCAGGTAGTAGTTTGGCTCCATTTGATGATGGACTCAAAGAAAATTTTTATCTCCAATTATCATATTGGATATTAGGAAAAATTCCTTCACTGAAAGGTTTGTTAAGCATTGGCCCAGGCTGCCCATAGCAGTGGTAGAGTCTCCATCCCTGGAGGTGTTCAAAAACATATAGATGTGGTAGTTAGGGATGTAGTTTAGTGGCATGGGGGTGATAAGATGATTAAAGTCCAACCTCAACCTAAGGTCTCTTCCAACCTTAATCATTCTGTGATCATTTCTGCCTTCTGTGTAGATGTTGAGAACATTGTAGGATGCACAAGAGTGATTTGCCTTCCTGACTGAAGCTAACAAATGAAGTTTCCCAGTGGGAGTGAGGCTGTATTTATTTCAGCCTGAAAGACGTGTGTGTAACTGTGCATTTGTGGAGGATTATTTCAAGTTAAGTCTCCAGAGACAAGGAGAAAGCTGTGTTTCATTGCATTATTTCAACAGGAAACCTATCATCATTTGTGCCCTGTTTCACAAATGCCCTTTACTCTCTTAAACACATAGGTACATTCCATTGTGGCCACAAACAACTGTAACTATATTAGATCAGTGTTACCAACACTGTTTACAATAAGCAGAGCAAAAAAAAACAACATATATATACCTCTCACAGAATCACAGTGTTGGTCACACTATTTCTAATAAAAGCCAGGGATCATGGAATCATAGAATGGCCCAGGTTGGAAGGAATCTGAAAGATCATCTAGTTCCAGCACCCCTGTCATGGGCAGAGATGCCTAACACTAGACCAGGTTGCCCAGGGCCACATGCAGCCTGGCCTTGAACACTGCCAGGGATGGAGCATCCATTCAAGGATGCCATTGGCTTTCTTGGCCACCTGGGCACATTGCTGGCTTGTGTCAACAACTAACATATTGCTAGTGCTTCTACTCTGGAAGGTTTGTAGTTTAGGACATAGCTGACAATCAATTCATAATCTTAGGTTATGCATATATAGTTCCCTTTGCATAAGACTGCAAAACTTTAGAGAGTCAACAGTAAATATTGCCTTTGGTAAAAAAAAAACAAACAGCAACAAAAAAACACCCCAAAGAAACAAAAGAACTCCACCAAACACAAAAGACAAACCAAAAAAAAATAAACCCCCAAAAATATTTAGCTCTGCAAACATCTTGGATGCATTAACTGTGGGGCCAAGAGGCATAACCCACAGGAAGTCTTTTTGTTCTCTGCTTGCTTTGAAAGCCTAGGCTGTGTGGGAGAGGAAAACTCTCTGCAGTTACTTTTCAAATTAGAGCCCTATTTCAATAACATTCCCTGCACATTCTGCTCAAGATTTGTTTCAAGTCTCATTTCTTGCCTTCTAGGACAGAGATACAGTTGGACTGCAATTTATTATATACCTTTAGCTTTGATTATTTTTAGTATACTTGGTAAATCAAGTGCAACAAAATTTCCATGGGGGAAAAAGCAGTGGAAACAGCTTATTGGAGGCCACAGTGGGGTGAGCATTCTTTCTCTTAATGTAAACTTGAAAACAAAAAAGCTTTTTAAAAGAAGCAGAATACACATGAAGGGGTGTTTTTAACTACCACTCAATTTACAGCTTTCACCCTGATCCAGTCTACTACTACTACTACAGTCCTAGCCTCTGAGTGTTCCTCTAGTGACTTCTGCAACCCACTGCCATGTGAATGAAACATTCCCTTTTCTCCTTCTCTATTCACAAGTGCAACTGAAATATAGTTTTGTTTAAACCAAAATGATTTCCTAGGCAGAGAAATAGAGTTGGAACTACAGAGCAGAATTTCTAAAGGTTAGTAGACTGTTAATGCTAACTGCAGCCAAGGAAAGATGAGCTAGAATATGCATCACAAATGCACTCTAGTTGATATTATTCCTGATCTTTCTTCAAAAAGCAAGGCTGAAATAAGTCCAGGATGCTAATCATGCCTCTTGGAAATGCCTTTTCTCTGGGGCACAACCAGACTTGTAGAGCTTTAGCATGAATCAGGAAGCTAGGTGCCCCAGCTTAGAGAGTTACACTAGTCACTACCAGCTCATCACAGTACTATGAGTGTATTCCAAGCTTTGGTATGCTTGCTAAACAAGTTGACAACAACAACTAGTGCAGAAAAAGACTGAAATTAATGGCAGCTATATGATGATTCTCCAATCAAGTCAATAACATGGAAGCAACACTGGCTTTTCACAGCAGTTGGAAAACTGTCTTTCTCCATGTACAAGGTTAATCCTCCTTTTATTGTGGAGTTGCTTAGCAAGTAATGTTCTGATTACTGCAACAGAACCAGCTAGAGCTTAATGGCATGAAAATACTAATCAAGTTTAATGTATCAGTGAGTTTTCATAGGATCAGAATGGTTGGATAAGTGCTCTAACATCGAGTCCAAATGTCCACACAACACTACCACACTCACCACTAAACCAAGTCCCCAAGCATCATATGTACATGTGTTTTGAACTCTTCCATGGATGGTGATTCCACCACCTCCCTGGGCAGCCTGTGCCAAAGCCTGATAACCTTCTTCTTCCTAATAGCCAATCTGAACCTCCTCTGGTGCAACTTGAAGCCATTTCCTCTTGTCCTATCACTCATTATCTGGGAGAAGAGATTGTTTTGATTTGTTTCCACAACCAAAAAAGTGAACCTGCTCAGCTCTCTGGAGCCAAGTTTCCTAGTATATTATAATACTGAGTTTCTTTTCCCACAGGGTAATTGATAGAGTTTGTTTGGTTTATTTTCCTAATAGCATCAATAAGTTGACACATGTCAATTGATGTAATCATCATAGAGCTTTGGAGCATATCTGGTTTTGTACAAGCCCAATAGAATGCAGCCTGGAGACCAAAGCTTTCTGATAGAAATGGGAACACAGAGCAATACCAGGATGCTCAATAGGCTGGAACTGCCAAAGTGCAGCTGGAACTTCTTTTTCTACTTGCTCTGCTCATATGACCATAGTGTAATTATGAGAGTGGGAGGGAAACAGCCTAAACAGTCCTTCAAGCCTTTCCCAAATTACAGACAACATAACCCTCAAGATGAGAAACAAAATGAGTCTTGGGTCTCATTTTCACTGGTAATTGTCTCAGCAGTGAGATCTGCAAAGCACATATTGTAGGGAACAGTTCCATAAGTTACAGCACTGGATCTTCTCTTAAATGCCTCATAAGACATAGAAAAATGCATCCTCCTATACAGGATAATTTGCTACACTAATATTATTCAGACAGAGCTGAAGTGAATCATTAATCTACATAGGGTTAGCTAGTGAAGCAGGAAATCTCATTGTGCCTGGCTTCCATCTGGGCTTCTAGTTAAAAAAAAAATAAATCCCTCAGTTAGAAACTGTTCACAGAAACCAGACTATCATCAGAGAAAAAAAAAATACAGTACCACAGAATCAAGAGAAATCTTTGCATTTCATTTTTTTTCCACAGAAGAATGCAACAGCTCTAAGGGAGGCTGCCATCAGGAATCTGGTGTAATCTACTTATTTACTGTAATTACATTGTTGTTGATTATTATTCCAGTTCAGTGGCCAAGTAAACATGGTATTCTTTTGTTGAGGAAAGCACAGCATTTGGGCAAGGGTTTGTTTCCTTACAGGCTGGCATAAATACTGTTAAAGCTGGTTGGCCTTAAACATCCCATAGATTTATTCAACCAGCCATTTCAAAGTGTTGTTATGGAGAGCAAAGGCACTGCAGACAGCCCTTGTCCCCATGTGAAACTCATCCAGATGAAGCACCTGAAGAAGCTCTCTCAGCAACTTAGAACAATCTCAGCTTTCTCCCTCCCTGCTATATAACTGCTAGAGTGCCTCAGGTTCCTTTAAGAACATTTTCTTCTCCTTGAGAAAAATACCTCTTCAACTTTTGCTTGTAAGTAAAAGATGATTATAACTTGTCACTTAAAAAAAATAACTGCAAAGAGGTAAAGCACAGTCTATTGAAACACTGCACTTCATCAAATGGCAAACTGTAAAGCTCTCAAGTTGCCCAGCTGTTGAATATCTAAAATACATTAAGGCAAATGGAGAGAGTCAGTACCTGTAAAGTTTCTGGCAATGTCAACTTTGTTCTTTGTAATTTTCTCTGTTGGTTTTCTCCATTACCCACTGTTTAGTTGTTTGTGAAGGCCTCACAAAGAATAGCTGCTTTCTCTTGACCATTTTTGCTGCTCATCATTGGCCTAGGGTACACCAGAATTGAAGGCTAAAGTTAGCAATTTCTTTTCACAGGGCTTTCAAATAAGAGCGGAAAGCAATTTCTTTTCTCTTTATTTCCTAAGGCTAATCACTTCTTTCCATGGAGAGAGAATATGGTGAGGAAAGGAAAATTGATGGAAATGCCAATATTCAAACCTTTCTTCAAATCTAGACAACAGGAGAGAAGAACAGAAAAGGTAGTTCTATTTTTGAGCTAAAATATAAAAAAAATAAGTTTTCTGCTTGCTGCAAGAAGTGATGCTCAGCTTGGGCCCAATAGTGTTCAGAGTACCTAGGAAAACTAGAGTTTTTCGGAAAACTCTATAGAAGAGTCTGGCGAAATAAACACTTGAAGCAAAGTCCAAAGCTCAGTGTTTCTAGAGCCATTGTGCTCTCTACTCTTTTCTATGGTTCCCAAGCATGGCTCATCTATCCCCACCACCTACGACTCTTGGAGCGCTTCCAGCAGCGCTGTCTCCGGACAATCCTAAACATCCATTGGACAGATGCTGGGACTAATCCGTGTGTCCTAGAACAAGCAGCAATTCCAAGCCTTGAGGCCATGCTGCTGAGAACGCAGCTGCGTTGGGCAGCTCACGGCTCCAGGATGAAGAACTCCTGCCTGCCTAAGCTCATGCTCTCTGGGCAACTTGCCCCTGGCTGTGGCAAGAGAGGAGCCCCGAAGAGGAGATGCAAGGACTCCCTGAAACAACAGCTCAGCCTTGGCCATATTGCTGCCCTGAACTGCTCTCCTCTGGCCTCCACTCAGCAGCTCTGCACACACACTAGTTTGAATGCTGCCCATGGTTTGGAGCAGGCACGCAGGATCACTCTGGAGGAGAAAAGACAGCGTAGAAAGAATCGTGTCTTGCAGCTTCTAGCTCCTGAGGAGTCCTTGTGCTGTGCCTTTTGCAACCACTCTGGTCTGTCCCAAATTGGCCTTTGCAGCCAGCAGCGCTTGGAAAAAGCGCTTGGGAAGAGTGTGGATGGAGCCCTCCCTGGAGCTGCGTTCGGAAAGCCTGCCCATGAGGATGACCTAGGGTAAACTGTTCTCATTTCCTTCAGTGAGGTTTCCATGAAGTGTCCTCTCATCAGCTGCACTTCAGTGTCACCTGTCTGTTCATCTACCTTAAGAAAAGAACTACCACAGCCGTTTTTTTAAAGATCCATTTAAAATCTCTACAACACACAAACCTTGATAACTAAACATTTAAAAACTATTCCCCATCTCCTCATCTCTTGCAGACTCAAGCCTACATCTTAATTCCACAGGGAAAATGTAAATTTCAACATAGATGAAAATATTTAGTCATGTACAGGAGTAGCACTTAAGAATCTGCTTTTCCTAGAGAACACTTCCTTTCCTTATAGGATCATAGAACAATTGGGTTGGAAGAGACCTTTCACAGAATCAAAGGTTGGAAGAGACCTCTAAGATCATCAAGTCCAATCATATCTATCACTACCATACCACTAAACCATGGCCCTAACCTTTGAAGATGTAGTCCAAACCTTAGGTAGCAATATTCTGTACCAGAGGCTGACTGCTCACAAGTTGCCAGGGTCCTTTTTATTACTCTTTTGAAAAATAGGTGTGATATTGCCTTTTTTCAAGTCACTGGGGACTTTGCCTGACTGCCATGGCTTTTCAAATATGATGGAGAATGGCTTAGCCTCAGGACCCTGGAAGTTATTCAGATCCCCTTTTTGTACAACAGAGAGCAAGTTCACACTGCACTCTTTTATCCATGTGAAATGAAAGGTATTTTCTGCAGAGTGCTAAACATTATTTATATAGGTACTAGCTATTTAGTAAGGCAACATCCTGCTGTTATCTACCTTGTAGAGAGGAATACAAACATATCTCTGAAACTGCTGTATTATTACCATAGAGCATCTTATGCATTATCAAGACTTAAACCTTTACCATATACTGATATCTGAACAGTTAACATCCTGCTAGCTTAAACAAAGGGAAATTAAAACAACCTTAAGCATATTTCCTCAAATTATCATTGTATAAGCATTCCATGACCTTCACATGACAAGGTACTTTCTTGCTATTATGAGCTGCTCCTAATTCCCCTAAATCTTAACTTACACACAAAATCTTACCAAAAAACCAAATGATTCAGTCAGTAGCCTCTCTCTTAGCACCCACTCAGGTGTCCTTCTGTTACCAGAGTTTTCATGTGTACTACAAAATCTCATTGCTCATCTTGTAGCAGAAGGCTTTACATTTCAATAATCATTTTGCTTTGATTTCTTGACCACCACTGTCAGCTGAAAACCTCATTTATGCCAAATTAGTTTTTTATTCATCATAAACTATGTAATGATGACATATTTCTTCACTAAGGAGAGTAACATCTGAGACTCCTCTAGTCCCATTATTTGTCACACCACCCTTAACTTAGGCTCTGTGACTTTCTTTAGGACCAGAATAGCTAAAAGTATCAAAGCAGAAGAAAACCTCTTATTTGTGTCAGAATATACGTGTCATTCTGGCTTCAAAGGTTATAACAGTGTAGCTAGGACCTAATATCCTGAAACTATTTACCTGAAGGATGGAAAGGGGAATAGCTCTCTAATCAGTCAGGCTGGGAAAAATGTGTATATTGTGAACTGAAGTTAAAAATATTTGCCTACTTGGAAATCTTTCTAACTAACCACAAAGCAATAAAGTTATGATCCAATTTAGTGAGGCAAAATAGTCCTGTGGAGATTTATTGTTAATACAACTACTCAACCTAGCTAGCAGCACTTCATAAAGGTGAGGATTACAACTGATCTCTCAGGATGATGATGACTTCTTAGCATTGCAGAGTGCACTGAAGAGTGCTCCCTTCTTGTCTTATTGCACCACTGATGAAAAACTCCCTTTATTCCATGCTGCAGGAGAGTCAGTTTGAGTCATTCCACTAACAGTTGTTTGTTACAACATCTCAAAGCTTAATGTAGTAGGTGCTACTAAAGTTAGGGCTGGCAGAGCTGTGCACTCTCAACCCAGTTTTCTTTAGGCAGAGTGATAGCAATGTGGAAAAATCTTATTCAGAGCCCTGAATGGCATCTGTTATGTTAGCAGTGTGCTTGTATTCTCCTCTTCCAACAGGGAAAACCAAGGGGAAAGCTGGCAAGGATACTTGCTACTAGTATATAAACCAAGTAGTTCTTAAAGATGTTCACTGATGTCAAAATATTTACTATAGTTCTGTTTGCTTTCACAATTACTAATAATTATGTTTTCTAGGTATGTTTGCTGTAAATCCTCACTGGTACATTTTATGTAGGTTTTATTTTCTGGTTTGTTGGTTGTTTTTTTTTCCCCCCTTTTTGCTTTTTTTTTTTAAATCATTTCATTACAAACTAACTTCAAATCCAATAGCTTTTTATCCAAAGAAAAAAGTTTCACCTTGTAGATAGCTGATTATTGCATCCCCAGCAAATTGTGACACTGAAGAAATGAAGAGAATTACTGTAATGTTCAGATTCAAACCCAAACCATTCTATGATTCTATATGAAGGCAAAAAACAAAGACATTTTTAAACCCTCCAGTATTATAGCATGTGTAAAAAATTAGCTGGGGACTTCAATAACAACAAACAGGTCTCATTCTTTTTGGTATATTTGTTCCACATTCTCATTTTCTTGGGTTTAGCTGCACTCTTCATGTGTTAAATTTTACTATGTCCAAACAGTTTGCTTAGGTTTTCAGCTAATATTCTATTTCTTACTAATAATTATGTGCTTCAAATTCAAACCAGTTTCTGTAAAGGTAAAGCTTAAAGCTTCTCTTTATCCCTAAACCAGAAAGCTATTTCAAAGAAATGAAAATTCATCCAAACGGAGATTTCTCACCAACAAATGCCAGTTTGTTTTGTCCATCTTCATCAATATTTGTCTAAAGAGAGAAATATAAACAGAAGCCAAGTCTGTTCAGACTAATGCTGCACTTCTGTGACTGCTGTTCCCTCCTGTCAGTCACATCCCCTTCCCCAAACTGGCTAAAAAGAGACATTCCTATCTCCCTAGTTCTGGCACTAGCACTTGTGCTGCCATGCACAAGGAACCAGATCAGTACCTTGATAATAAAAAATACATCTTCTTTGGGTTTTTTTGAGGGTTGAGTTTCTGCCAGGCTCAGCTATCTAATTTGGCTTGCTGTGTGAGGTTTTAATGCCAACAGGAGGGAAGGGGCAGAACATATTCCTGGGAGATGGTGGGGAAACAGATCCACCCCTCTCTGGAGCAACTGGCACTCTGAGTTGGCTTCAACTGACTGACAAACTTGAAAGTATAAAATACTCATCTGTGATAAAAAACTCATTCGTGCCTGCACCACAGAACTGTCATCCTGAGTATTGTAGTATTTCTTACATGTGAATCATTCTGTTTTGGAGTAGTGTCAACATTGGAGAATTTGAAATGTTAATTACCTGTCTAAAAAACATAATAAAATCTTAAGTCCCGTTCTCTGGCTCACTTCTATTTCAGTGGTGCTAAAGCACAGAGCTAGTTTAAAGTAGATTTCCTGACAAGTGTGCTGGGTCCTCAGCACCAAATGAACACATGCCCTCTCTCTCTCTGCCACTGTGGCAAAACTGAAGTATCAATACCCAAATTTCTTCCTCAGTTGGGTTCAAATTTTCCCCAAATGTTCAAATGACAAGTCACACTTCACATTACACATAGTAGTCCTCAGCATGGCAGCAGATATAGAAACACATTGTGCACCCCAAATTTCAAGCTCTAAAATAATGAAATAAACAGTCAAGAATGATAAAGCACAGTTAAAGTACTGAATCACAGTCTAAATTGCATATGTGGGATCTGAAAACTGTGAAATAGTACTTTCAGGAATGTACTATATGCTGTCTCTGATGTTTGTAGCTGCCCTACATGTAATAGAAAAGAGTGAAGAGGTACTTTTCCATGGGATACTCCCTCCCTAATGATCTTTCTCTTCCAATTCAGTGGCAACTTTGCACATACAGATTGTTTTCTTTCACTGGCAAAAAAGGATTTTCCACCTCCCTTTTAAGCTCTTCCCACAGACTACCACACTGAGCTTTTATAGCACTAGTCTGAGTCCTATCCTGTTATTTTCCTGTCCCAGCCTGAATCTCTCCCATTCATCTTGTCACAGTTTCTTAGTTTTCTCATGTCTGTCTTGTGCCACAGAGCCAGAGTTGTACAGTTTGTGTAGAGAAAGCAAAAGCAATCCCTTACTTCTGCAATGCTTTGCCTCTTCCTAGCATTATCCTTATCAAGGATACACAAAACATGTTTGTGACTGTGCACACACATAGAATCCTAGAATGGTTTGGGTTGGAAGGGACCTCTGGAGCTCATCTAGTCCAACCCCCCTGCAGTGGCCAGGGACATCCCCAACTAGAGCAGCTTGCCCAGAGCCCTGGCAAGCCTCACCTGCAATGCCTCCAGGGATGGCAACTCAACCACCTCCCTGGGCAACCTGGGCCAGTGTTCCACCACCCTTGTGGGGAGGAACTTCTTCCTAATGTCCAATTTAAATCTAAATCTACACATGTGTATGT
Organism: Bucco capensis; assembly: GCA_013396975.1. Lineage (NCBI taxonomy): Eukaryota > Metazoa > Chordata > Aves > Piciformes > Bucconidae > Bucco > Bucco capensis. The sequence goes on along the minus strand of VWZO01000488.1, from coordinate 399,080 downwards.
ATTTCTGCTCATGGGTATTAAAAGGATTCAAATCATTCAAAATCAGATCAAAGAATCACATCCCAAGTACAATTACAATATAAGGAATTCAGCATGAGCAGAGCATTGCTGTCCGCTTGTGGTAAATGCTATTCCAATGCTTCTGAGCAAGTCAAGCATTCTTCTCCTACTCCCACTTACTCAGTTCTCTACAGAAGTGCCCAGCTCCTTCACTTTGTCTTTTCATCCTGTCTCTTGGCCTTTCTTGGGAGAAAGGAGTAAAAAACACTATGTTGTGACTCCATGTAGAAATCACTGCAACTCCACTTCTCCTCAAGTGTAGTTCAGTGCTTTAAAAATGTAAGTTTTTAGACTCAGCGACTTGACTATTTGAGTGGCTCTTACTATAGTTTGGGAAGTGGCATTAAAACTGATGAACTACAATTGCTTTATGGAGAAATCAACTACATAGCTAAATCTGTTCTTTTGTACCTCATAAGGTTCACCTTACATGAGCCCATCAGGCTCTGAGGAGTGTCACCTTGCTTTTTCTCCTAGAAAAAAAAATATATATAGTATATATATATTTTTATATGGCTACATTGCACAAAGTAAAAAAAATGTAGCTGCCCCAAAAGGCATTATATAAACAAAGAAATTCTAATAATTTTCCTGTTTTTTTTTCAAGAAATTAGAATTGTTAAAAGCATTCTGTGTACTATCATAATTACCAGTAAGAACACACACAAACTAATGCATTCCCTGCAATTTTCAGTCCATTACTTGTCGTTTGTTATTTCTATCTCACAGAGAGAAGTTAAGCATTTTTATACTTGAAGCAACAATTTATCAACACAAACATTGCAACTACTAAATCTCCTCCAAGCCAAAGTTGAAGAATGGCATTTCTTGGCAGTGAGGTCTCCAAGATATCTGGTGACCTTCATCATTCATAGCAACTACTAGGCATGACACCAGCTGGAAGAAAATTCATATTTTACTAACTTATTTCCTAGAATCCTAGACTGGTTTGGGTTGGAAGGGACCTCTGGAGCTCATCTAGTCCAACCCCCCTGCAGTGGCCAGGGACATCCCCAACTACATCAGCTTGCCCAGAGCCCTGGCAAGCCTCACCTGCAATGCCTCCAGGGATGGGAACTCAACCACCTCCCTGGGCAACCTGGGCCAGTGTTCCACCACCCTCGTGGGGAGCAACTTCTTTCTAATGTCCAGTCTAAATCTACTCTTCTCCAATTTAAAACCATTGCCCCTTGTCCTTTCCCTGCAGGCCTTTGCAAACAGGCCCTCTGCAGCCTGCTTGGAAGTTCATAGAAGTCTACACTGCTGTACAAAAAACCCAAACAAGCAAACACAAACTCCTAATACTCCTCAATCAAAACAACTCTTCTTTCTTACTGAGCAGTCTAAAAGCCATGCCACCCTTTTACTACATTTAGGGGAACAAAGCTGTTGTTCTGTTCATGTAAGGTGGGAACAAACATCACATCTATTCCCCTAATTTCATGGGTTACTCAGATCATACAGAGCGTGCCACAGAGCACTAATGACACAGGATCTTACCTCCACCACTCTGACATCCACAGAATGTGGATTTACAAATCCTATTTACAAAGGCCTGGAGTGAAAGGACAAGGGGCAATGGTTTTAAATTGAATACCAAACTGGTCAAGTTTGGGACCAAGTAATTTGTTCTTTATCTTGGTAGAATGAAAACAAAATTATTTTCTATCTTTCCTCAAATCCTCTAGCTTCCATATCTGGAATTTATGTAGTGTTTTCACAAACATTAAATAACTGCTTTCTGTGTAGCTACATCTGCCAAGCAAGATGCCACAAACTAGACACAATTTAGGGACTTCATTAGTCCAACTCATCCCTTTATCAGGCTGTCTCATCAAATAACTCATCACATGCACAAGTATCCCTAGCACACATGAAGTGTTTTTAGTGTATTTAAGCATTTTTAGTATTTTTTTTGTTTAATTGTGTAGTACCATGTTACTACCACTAGAAGAACAGTAATTCTGAACATCAACTTTCATCCATATTCATTTTTCCCTGAAACTCTTTTCATTGTCTCTAAAGAGCCAAACCAGAAGTTAGAGTGAAAAATACTGAAAATATTCGACTTTAAACAATTTTAACTTAACTTTATAAAAAATACATATGAAATTACTATATTTAATACATTACAATGAATGAGCCAGCCAAATGATCCATAGAAAGAACACAAAGTTACAGGAGAAGCTGAGGGTGTCCTCATAAAAGTCCCAGAGAGCAAAGAGGAGAGCCAGATGGTCTATTGTGCAAGAAAGCAAGCTTTTGTAGGAACAAATGAACAGAAGTCTACCTGTTGGAGGTCCAATGTAATGGTCACATAATGATATTCAACTCCATTCTGGATACTGGGGCTTTGCCACCAAGTGTTCTTGCCATCAATCGCGTTTTTTATCGGATGTCGTTCTGTTAGAAGAGCACAAACACAAAACACATGCCAAACTTAGCAGATTTGAATGTTTTCAGATCCAAAATACAGATTTTAATACCATTACACAACTAATGAGGCAGCACTTATTTGTCTTTTACTCTTCGGGCACAGCCATGCTTGTTATTACTAGAAACTTCATGAGCTTCAATAAGACCAAGTGCAGGGTCCTGCACCTGGGTCAGAACNAAACCAGTCTAGGATTTTAGGATGATCTAATGTCAGCTGTTTGATTTTTACTTAGGATCACAAGAAAATGAGTCACATTGGAAGCTCTCCTGATTCTACAGAAAACAGGCATCAAAATCAAGTGAACACTTCCTGCAGTCTTCCAAAGTTTCAAGTACTGAAATGCCATTAAATGTTTCAACAGGAAAAACCAGGAACCTGACATATAGCGTGGAGGAAAAAAAAAGGCAGAAATTAAAGTTGTCCTTGTATTTCTAAGACTTGGTCTACCACACATGGAAATACTTCAGGAAATAATCCAGAAATCATTATAGTGGTAATGATTCCAAAATCATTACTGAATAGATTTCTCACTTGGAAAATTGTCTGACACATACTTGTATTTAAAGAAGGTTTGCTTGGTGGTAATCTCTATCAAAGTACAAGATGCATTCATGTCTACATTATTCTGCTGCAGTGTCTCAAATGAATCCCAAATTCTAGGGAATTTATTTACAGAATTGAATTATTCCTAAATTTCAAGACCTTCTAAATTACTGACATTTGCTTGCACACTATTTTAATATTATTTAGACTGAAAAAAAATTGCACTCAACATTTCCAGGTTACTTTTGGGGGTCAGTTTGTGTTTTCTGAAGATAACCTCAATTTTTAAAAGGCACAAGGATCTACAGTTTGAAGTCCCTATTGGAAAAATAACCTGAAGCAAATCCAAACACAGCAGGTTTCTTCTCTGCAAGAAGGTAACAAGACAAGAGAAATCCTACCCCTCTCATTAAGGATGACCTTCTAAACTGAGAGCTTTTCTTGATATAAAACTGGAATCAGCTTCATTACTAGCCAGTCTTAGAATCATAAATAATTAATTCATGAACTGATTAATTTACTTGTTATTCTAATTATTACTAAAATCACCCAGCCAGATTGATAGCCTTTGTGTCCCTGGGTTTTTTTGCTACATCAGCCACCTGTGAAGGACAGGAGCCCTAGCTCATTAAGGAAAGGCAGCATGCCTCAGCATATTTAAATATACAATTCAAGTGCTTTGTGGGACTGAGGGAAGGTCTGAGCTCTCTAAATTGAAAATGACAAAAATTGCATTGAAAAATCAGATTATTCAATGGCATGATGGGGCACCAACATCTGCAAGTTACAACACTGGGGCTGCAAGTGATGTTATTAGTAGCTTTGTTTTTATATTGAAGAGAAAAGCAAAACAACCTCTGCTTTACACGTTGTCAGCTCCCACAGCTCTGATCCTTTTCATAAACCTTGGCTTTAAATGAATGCTAGCAAAAAAAAATCATCTCTAAATCAAACTCAAAGCTCCTTGGTGATTGTGACAGAAGCTGTCGAATGGAAATTTTGATGTAAGCCTCTTCAGGTGAAAATGATATAAAGGTAAATCATGAGATGGAGGGTTGGGAGATGAACCAACAATTAACTGTAATCAGCATTATGGAAAGTTTAATCATAACTAATTTGAAAACACTGATTAATTTCTGGCATGTTTTGCCTATTTGAAAAGGTAAGGGGAAATAATCTAGTATTTGTATTGGGGGGAGAACAAACAAAAGGACTGGATTGCAAATGCAGTTCAAGGACCAATCTTCCTGATGGATGCCAAGGAGAAGAACTTAAAAAAACTGAGCCCATCAAACTGTGCTCTTTAATTTGGGCTCACATGTGATTAACCAGGGAATCTGTGTTCATTTCCTACTACAGTAATTAAGGGGAGGCACTCCAGACTCACACAATCCAAAGGGATCATTTAAAGTCTGGTTCCATTACATGGTTCTCCTATTAATGAGGCCTCTTTGTTTAAATAAGGCACTTCCTTCTGCCAAATGAACACTTAAAAACCTCAACATGACTTTGGGGTTGGCTACAACAGCCCTTACATTATGAAGCTGGGCACATTTGAGTTTAAGAAGGCATGAGTGAGGGGAAAGGGAAATAAATATATATATATGTACACATATATTAGTGTACACTGATATCATAGGCACGATATGGGAACAAAGCAATCCCACTGTAGTTTGTCTGCTTTACTGAATTAAACTTGATATAGAAAAAGCAGCATGAATTATATGCATTTCTCTCTAAATAAAGAGAGAATGTATAGCAAACTGTTTCTGCCAGCTGAATGGTTCCAAACCCCTCTGAAATATTATCTGAATCCTACACTGCTATAGTATAACATATATATTTCTTCTATTTCTCCACTTTCTTCAGAAAGCAGTGTTTACTACAATTAAAGGAGACATTGAAACTTGGAAAGCTCATTTTTTGGGGGAGGGAAGTAGGTTACAACTGTGTTCAGACAAATTAAGTAGTCTATACTGGGGCAATTATAATTAGCTTCGCAAATACAAGATGGGGAATAAATGTATAGGTAGTTATTTAGCAGGCAAGCATCTGGGGATTATAATGGTCAGCTAGCTATATAGCTCTCAGTGGTGTCACACCATTAAAAAGGGGAAATAATTAAGTAAAATATGTAAACAGGAATACATTCTGTTCATTCTGAAGCAAACCTGCATCTCTATGTAGTGCTGGTAAGAGCCCAGGTGAATTTTAATAAGGATAGAAAGCTTTAGAGACAATTCAGAGAATTGCAATTTGCACAGGTAAGAAAACACAACCTATGAGGAGAATCAAAGAAAAGAGATAGTTTAGTGTGGAAACCAAATAGAGCAACTTAAATAAAAAACTTCTGTAAAGAAAGATTAATTAATTTCTTGTATTGAATGAAAAGAAACAGATAAATTTCTGCAAGGAAGATGCAGATTAGCTATGTGGAAAACTTTAGAATAAACAAAATATCTCTAGGAAAGGTAGCCCTAGAAGGAAGGAAATCTTTCCCCAATATGAGTCCTTCCATGGGCTGTGTTGTTTACAAACTGCTCCAGCTTCAGTCCCTTCCATGGAGTTCAGTCCCTCAGCTGCAGGCTTCTCCAGCATAGCTCCAGGTGGATGTCTGCTCCACCACTAACCTCCATGGGCTGCAGGAAGCACCTTTTCCTCCTACTTCTTCACTGACCTTGGTGTCTGCAGGGTTCTTTCTCTCACATATTCTCACACCTCTCTCCAGCTGAAGTTGACAGAGGGTTTTTTCCCCTCTTTCTTATACATGTTATCACTGAGGTGCTATCACCATGACTGATGGGCTTGGCCTTGGCCAGTGGTTGATCCATCTTGGACCCAGCTTGCACTGACTCTATTGGACACAAAGGAAGCCTCTAGCAGCTTCTCACAGAAGCCACTCCTCTAGTTCCCCCCTTACTACCAAAATCTTACATTGGCCAAAATGTTCAATTTCTACATGCAGGCAACAGTTATCTGATTTTCATTCCCAGTCAGCATATAGCAAGAGAATTCACAGATTCACAGAATCATTAAGGTAGGAAGAGCCCTCTAAGCTCATCAAGTCCAACCATACCTATCATTACCATACCACTAACCCATGACCCTAAGTACAACATCTATACATTTCTTAAGCACCTCCAGGGATGGTGACTCCAGCACCTCCCTGGGCAGCCTGGACCAAGACTTAACAACCATTTCAATGAAGAAATTCCTCCTTATATTTAATCTAAACTTCCCCTACTGCAATTTGAGGCCATTTCCTTTTGTTCTCTCACTGGTAACCTGGGAAAAGAGACCTACCCCCATCTTGCTACAACCTCCTTTCAGGTAGTTGCAGAGAGATAAGGTCTTCCCTAAGCCTCCTCTTCTCCAGACTAAACCACTCCAGTTCCCTCAGCTGCTCCTCATAAGACTTATCCTCTACATTTAACTTTCCTTGAATTTAGGTGCTCAGTTTTAAGCATCTGAATTAGAAAGTTGAGTTTAAGGAGTATAAATAAGAGATACAGATGCTGAAGTACTCCTGCAAGCATTGGGTAGGCTAATTATCTCTCTGAAGGGATGAAGTGAAAGCAGCAGCAGACGTACGGTGTGACACTCTGCTCCTCTGGTCACAGATCCGGCACTGAGGATTCCTTGCAGGCTGTCCAGGGACGTGTTCCACAAGTTTGCAGTACATTTCCCGACCTTTTTCTCCACAGGTAGCATTGGTTGTGATAAGAGCATTAGTAGCCAGGTTCAGCACTGCAGGAAACAACCCTGCAAAGGAAATAAAACCAAACTCATAAACAAAAGCAACACAAGCGAGAGCAAAGTGAATTGAGCAGGACAATCAATAACAAACCTAACCCCTATTAGAGCATTAAAGCAGAAGGCTTAGTTTTCAACAACTGTGGAGGTAATAGAAAATGCTACGCTGCTCTCCATAATCTTTGAGAGGTCCTGGAGAACGGGAGAGGTGCCTAAGGACTGGAGGAAGGCCAATGTTATCCCACTCTTCAAAGGGCAAGAAAGATGACCCGGGTAACTACAGGCCTGTCAGCCTCACCTCCATCCCTGGAAAGGTGATGGAACAGCTTGTTCTTGCCATCACCTCCAAGCATTTGGAGGAGAGGAGGCTTATCATGAGTAGTCAACATGGATTCCATAAGGGGAGGTCATGCTTGACTAATCTGATAACCTTTTATGATGGCATAACTAGATGGATAGATGAGGGGAAGGCAGTGGATGTGTTTTTTCTGGACTTTAGCAAAGCTTTTGATACTGTCTCCCATGGTATCCTCATAGCCAAACTTCAGAAGTGTGGATTGGGAGACTGTGTTATGAGATGGATTGGGAATTAGTTGAAGGACAGAGCCCAGAGAGTTGTGGTCAGTGGAGCAGNAAGGATAGGGAGCTGCTGGAGAGAGTCCAGCACAGGGCCAGCAAGAGCATGAAAGGAGTGGAGCATGTGCCCTAGCAGGACAGGCTGAGAGAGCTGGGCCTCTTCAGCCTGGACAAGAGGAGACTGAGAGGAGACCTCAGCAATGCTTAGAAATATGGGAAGGGTGAGTGTGAGGAGGAGAGAGCCAGGCTCTGCTCCATGGCATCCAATGGTAGGACAAGAGGGAATGGGAGCAAGTTGGACCACAGCAGGTTTAGTATTAAGCTGAGGAGGAACTTGTTTGCAGTTCAGGTGCCAGAGCACTGGCCCAGGCTGCCCAGGAGCCTGTGGAGTCTCCTTGTCTGGAGCCATTGCAGAGCTGCCTGGACACATTGCTGTGTGAGCTGGTCTAGGTGATCCTGCTCTGGCAGGGGGGTTGCACTAGATGATCTTTCTAGGGCCCTTCCAACCCCTAACATTCTGTGATTCCGTGAAGTATCAATAACTCCAGTTCTGAATCCATAATTTAGACATTAGACTAAAGCCATTATATTGATGGTTTCCTCCTCATTCCTTTCTAAAATTCAAGTTAGTACCCTCTAGTTATCTCTTGAATGCCAAAAGAAAAAGTAAAGTATGGAAACATACAAAGCATCCTAGTTTGGTTTGGTTTGTGTTCCTACACAAGTGGACATTGAAACACTGCATGGAAATTACCTATGGAAACTCTTCATATTCTACTTTTCTGCTTACATTTCCACAGGAAAGCTTTTCCTTCACAGACTGCATCACTTGTATTATCCTATCCTATTATTCTGCTTAGGACCTCATAGTCACCCTTGCCATCAGAGGAGCTGAGTAATTCGTGCAGCAACATGAACAGCATCTGTAATGTGTGGTTTCCTTTTCCTCAAGGAGAGGATAATATATTATTATATTATATCTTACATTATATCTTCCATGGCAGTATTACTGTTATTTTTTTTCCAAGTGCACATGCTGAGTGCTGTGGTATAATTCTCATTCAGCACAGCACTTAAGCATGTCTGAGTGCTCTGCTGAACAGAGTTCTATGTAGCAGTATGCTATAAAGATTATAAACCCATGAAAAAGAGTCATTAAGGTGGGTTACTCTCCTTCCCACCAAATACTGATCAAAACCTCTGAGTTGTGATAAAATTGAGGCACAAATTGGTGTGATATGTTGAATGTATACATCAGCCCCTCACGTTTCATCATTGCAGCCTCAAAAGTGCAACCTGTAGCCATGGCAAATTAAACCAAAACAACAACATCTAAGGTATGGTTTGGGATCATCATCTACTTTATTCCATGACAATTTCCACTAGCCCCAAACCAATCCTTTTGCCATTCATTCAGCTTCTAACCCTACTGTATAACCTTAAAATAAGGCTTTATTCAGAACTGAATCTGCAACAATTGTACACTTCATCAGTGTATAAAAGCTCCCTTTATAATGACTTTCCTCTTCCTCCTCTGCAGGTGGACAACACTATTCAACTGACTGAGTCCATGTAACTCCAGTCTCCTGCTTGTCTCTGCAATTAACCTGTATGCCATTTAATTACCAAGCCTGGGTGCTCATGGTACAGCTGTCCTCTGACAGTGACTGCCATGACAACCCATCAGTTCCTAACCTGTCCAATTTTATAGCCTATCAATAGCTGAGATTTTATTGATTGGGTACCTCACTGCTTCTGTACAGATAAAATGTGATCAAAATGAGCTATAAACATCTATACAGTTGGTCTTGGTTTTTACATTCAGTGCATTCTACAATGAAGACACAGAGTAACAATCCCTGTGAGCATTAGCAGAGTAGATGAATTAATTGCTGGAGAACTCCTTATGTTGACTTATAGCCTCATCAGTCTCTTTTTTAGGCTTGTACAAAGTTAATAGTGTAAAAGCCAGCAATCATTTAGTCTTAACACAGAAGCTAGCATGTGGGTTGGAGTTAAATATTTTATTCCCTCAGAAGTGAACCTCATAAAAAGGACAGAATGATCCTAACATGCAGGAACTGTAATACATGGCATCAAGAGAATAAATCCTTCAAAAAAAAAAAAGAAATAACAGTGCAAGAGCTGAAAAAGAAGAGCCAAAAAGCATCCAGATTCACAATGCTATAAAAAGATGCCACATTACATGTCTATACACAAATACCATTGTTCTAGCCATGTAACTCTAAATGTAAGAGACATAAGTAAGTGAAGCCTACTTAAGGAACTCAGTTAAGACAATTTCACTCTCAGGTAACCAACCTTTCTTTATGTACTGTGCAACTTAGGGCAAAACTACTACACAGCCTTGCCTGTAAGCAGTACAAACAGGAGCACAGAAATCAATATTGATCGTTTCACTGAAAAGATCCTGTCAAGATTCAGTGCCTCAGAGAACTTCATCATATTCCATTCCCTGCAGGCTCACAGGAGTGGATCTGACAGGGAGAGAGCAAGAGGTGCACAAAGTGCTCCTATACTGCACCCAGAACTTCACATCTAGTATTAATCAATACCCCATCCCTGGAATTTGAAGTTAAAAATAGCATTCAACTACATAACTGAACTTTGTTTTGAATAATCTTTGTTTGCAAGGAGCAGGACATTTGATTTTGGGATCCTTAAGAGTCCCTTCCAACTCCAATGCAAGGGAGCAAGCAAAACTATTCGTATTGCTCTCTAGTAATTAATATATATAATATTTCCACTACATAGGAACAAGATTCTACCAGTACAGAAGATGAAAGCATTGTCTTGAATCCTTTAGTTAGACTCTGAACATGAAATATATGAATTTGTGATGCTAGTATATTCTGTTTACCCTAAGATTCCCATCTATCCAACTATAAATCCCCAGCAATAAGGCAAGACCACTCAAGACATCAGAGTTTTGGGGGGTTTTATTTAGAGAAATTGCCTTATTTTTCATGTTGATAATCACATAGAAGAAATATTTAAAATACCTTTAAATTGGTGCACTAGTTTTGTGAATCTTAAAATTGATTTTCTCACTAAATTATAAAATTGATTTAGTTCTCAATCCCACCTTGAACTGTATGGGCATTCTGCTATAATTACAAACAGCTTTTTCTTTATTGCCAAATACCTTTAGCAATCATTTGTAATGATTGTAATCATTTAGTAATCATTGACTGGGTAAAATGCCTCTGAGTCAGAAACATGTTATCTCTATTTTGTGCAGCTCAAGTGCAAGCAGAGAATTCTACTCCAACTGCCAGTTCTCCAGTTCCTTTCCCTCCTTTGTGTCACAGGTAAAAACCCAGATTAGCATTCATTTCTACCTTTTAAAAAAAGTACCCAAATTGTAGCAATTGCATGGAGAGAAAGAGGTAGAAAAGTTTAGCTTCTAGTTTGGCAGTGGTTTTAGCAGCTTGGGCTCTATTTCTGTTTTTTAATAGACTTCTGCTGCATGAAGAGAAAAAGCAGTCTTACATTCTCTCCTATGACACAGGCATTGTTTCTGCTTTCCACTTTGGTTTTTAAAGGATGGAACATATTCCATGGAGCTCTTAGAGAGCATGGAAGCCCAATAGACTGTTTAGCATTGACAGCTGATTCAACTATGAAAGGAAAATAACACGGGATCTCAATCAAATTCTTTAGAGTGGTGTACTGTGCAAAGAGAGCAGCTCAACTCCACAGAATCAGTGGTGAGTTCACCACATAGCCATCAGAAGCAGGTTTTAGGTAAAAAAATGGTTAAAAGGACCAAGAAAATCAGGAATAGCTGATTTTTGCTTATAAACTCTGATGTACTCCAGTTTTATAATGTCACTGGGTCTGGTACCAAAGCGCTAACTACATTAAATGATTCCTGGACCAAAGATTGGAGTATTTTAAAGACAAAAATAGTAGTTGCTTGAGATCAATACTAAAGTTCTCTGCAGATGTTGGCAAGCATATAGGTACAAGTTCCACATCTTTAGATTACAAACAGATTTCTACAAGATTGTGCAAAGGCCATTAAAGGAACTAAGCTATCATGACATGAGGAATAACTTATGAGAACAACAACAGAACAAAAGGAACATGAGGAATAACGCTGGAAAACCACAGCAATCTTTGCTCAGCCCTGTTTTGTTCAATAGTTACACAAGTCTGGTAGAAAAGAGGGCAAGAAGTAATGTGGTTGTTGATAGAAATTATTCAGGATAATCAAAGTAAGGACAGATCAGAGTGGCAAAAAATTTCACAGTATGGTGTGTCTAGAGGATAAAATGGCAGGTGAAATCAAGGAATGGAAATTAATGCACAAGGGGAAAATAGGAGAGGTTCTGCACTAGCTATTATCACCTCTGAAAGTTATTCTGGGTATTTCCCTGAAAATATTAGCTCAAGGAATAGGAACAAAGATGTCATTATATTATCACATAAACCCATCCCTACTGCCAAATCAAATACCATTTGATATTCCTTATCTCTCCTCTCCAAAAAGAGATGGCAGAACTAATAGGAAACTGGCAGAAGTTGATCCACAGCTGTGATCTTGCATGTGGACATTAATATGAGTCTTACGTGAGAAGAACTGATTGGGAGATGTATAAAAAGACATAATTGCATATACAATCATAAATGGGTTTAGGAAGTGACCATTTGGAAGTGAACACAGTAAGTTTAGTTACCTTTCTGCCACAGACTGGGTAGAGAAGTTTTATTCACTGGTTGGGATTCCTTATGTTTATAAATGGAACTGCTTTTAAGTCTGATAGAAATTCAATTCTATTTAATACATAAATAAATTCTATAATAAAATAGCTTTATTCCAAAAGCAGGAGTGGATTAAACCCCAATTAGATGAATACATAGAGCAAGGGTTCATCTGGTGCTGTCAAACAAGGGGCTTGGTGTTCAGAATCTCCCTAAATCACTGGCTGTTGCAGGCTTTTTTATCCAGGGATCACTGGATACTTCCACTTCCTTCACATTTTTCCTCAATATTACCTCTAATATATACCTGTAGTTGATTCTTTCTAAGGCTAGTAGCACATATAGTCCAACAACAAGGTCAATGCAAAATAGAAGAGAAACAGTAACCTTCATTTTGGTTGGTGCTGCTAGTGAAACCATAATTCCCAATAGTCATTTTTTCTCCCCCCAGCCATTATCCTCTATACTACTTATTCCTGTGCAATCATGGAGGTCTCACTAATGCTTATTTACTCTATAGATCCTCAGAACATTCCCTTAGACTGGAGGTTTACCTGCACTTTTCTTACAAAGTAATATTACCTAACTCATCATCTTACGTTTTCCTAATCTTACTGCAGAAAGGAAGATACCAGCCCAGCTTCATGTGTTATGTATTTTTCACCTTTCCTCCCCAACCTCCAGCTCAGATAAGCTCAATGAGTATCAGTGGAACAAAGTGCACCCCAAACTGATGCCTGGCACCCTGCCTTATTATCTTCTACTCTGCCAAAGTGGCAGATTTCCACATTACTGCAACGGTTGAGAGCAGCAGAAGCATAGCAGCTACACAAGTAGCAGCTACAAGCCATTTTCATAAAGCAAGCTCATTCTCCCTCTCCTCCCAAACAACACTGTTTGATTGACCTTCAGAGGACACTCTAAGAACCAGTTGATTTCCCTAGGAGGGATTGTAGTGGGAAATCAAAGATATTAACTGTATCTTCAGGTGCCAATTGGCCATTACAGGTTCATTATGAAGAGGTTAGCCACTGTGGTAACCTAGTTTTAAATTATATCAAGGAGAAACTACAGCAAAGCTGAGGCACTGAAAAGAGGTATGAAAGTAAACAAAATTACTTTGTACATTAGTATTCCTGTTATTTCCCAATTCTGATAGTTAGGGGTTTTTGTTCATCATAACACATGGGAGAGTTGCAAACACTGCTTCAATCACATCTGCATCCTACATTTACAGAGCAACTGGTGGGATTTATCTCCAGAGAAGGACATCCCTGAATTACAGCAGAAGCAGGAATCAAAAGGGAAGAAACCAAAACCAAGATTATAACTTCTGTTAGGCTTCTGGTATTACACAGAGGAAGCAGCAGCCACTTTGAGTGAGAAACTAGAAACCACCAACTAGTGAGAAGAGAAGGAAAACAGAGCAGAGAGGTTTGCATGGAGATGAAGGAACTGGCTGGTTGGACTTCATGATCTTAGAGGTCTCTTCCAACCTTAGTGATCCCTATGGTTCTATTTTATTGAGGGTAATATGAACTAAACACAATCCCTGCACACATAAGCAAAATGTTACTTGAAAAGATTTTAAAAACTCATTACTCTTTTAATAGTACTGTTAAAATACTTCCAAGCTAGAAGACAAACTTTGGTTTACCAACTCTGGGATTTCTTTTGTTTTAAAGCATTAGAATTGAGGAAATGTTTTCCTCCTTCAAAGAAAGATCTGTTAAAACCTTCATATTCCTCTTGTCTCTTCTCAACAGACCAATATTTAGCACTGTAGATTGATGGAAAACGCCTCAAAATATCCCTAGTCTCCTCAAAGACACAAATAAACCAGCCTGCCTAAATATGTCTAACTCTTCAAGCCAATCTTCCTAGTCTAGAGAGTACTTTGAAAAGTTAGAGCAGTCAGACAGAGCTGTTTGCCACTGAATTTGTATTAAAAAAGACAAAAGAGAATGTGTCAATTCCTGATGCTCTAAGAAGTGTCAGTGGGAGAAGAGAGACTTGTGTGCTGCAGCAAGGAGCTCTGCCAGGCTGCAGGAGCACAGTGAGGAGAAAAAACTGGGACAAAACAAAACAAAATGTTGCAGCATAGAAGAGCTTCCAGCTGTGCACCACAGGGAGTAAACTTAATGCACTCTACCCACAATGTAGATGAAGAGTTTTTATACAACTAGAAAATAAGCCAAATTTGAAGAACTTGAGCTTGCAGAGTGAAAAAAAACAAACCAAACCCCTGATACCAAGCCCATTTGTCCAGAAGAAAAGAGCCAGGAAACAAATGTTTCAGTCCCCATTTATGTCAGTTCCCTTAAACCACTGTGTATTATTAGAGTGTTGTTTGATACTCATCCTTTTTCCTTTCCAAAGGAAGCAGAAAGCTAGTTTTTGCTGTTCGGTGATAGAAGTGTTTTGCTTTTACTTGCAGGTAATTTTCTCTCTTCATACTGAAGAACATTACACACATCCTCCTGAGTTTTTAAACTTCAACACAAAAGACATAGTATAACCCCCTAACCTGAGGAAAGCTTGATAGCAGAGCTAACCATCATCCTCACAAAGGAGCAGATGCAGCTGAAAAAGGGTTAGCAATATTATCTTGCCTCTCCACTGCTTACAGCATTCAAAATCTGTCAGGACTTTGCTGATTTTAATAGCAAAACACAATCACATTCACAGATTGGGAGACTCAGTGAAAAAAATTGCTATTGGCTTACCCTAATATTGTATTATATAAAATATATAACCATTCTCCTAGCTTTTTAATGAATTTCCTTTTTTTTTTTTTTCCTGGAGCTGTCACAGAAGGTTGTTTTGCAAAGCAGAAGAGGAAAAATATAGGTGAAGATGAAATCCTGTCTCCTTGACATCCCTGACAGAACTCCCACTGAACCAAAAACCCAAAGCATGAAGATTTAATGGACAACTCATTTCCAAAAGGTATTTACATGCCCAGCCAGAGGCAGGCACCCACTGATTTTCAAATATATGTCTGTCTTCTGGCACAAATCCTAGTTGTACAAATATCTAATCTGTAAAGAGAGTGCACTGTGCATGAAGAAGCAAGCAGGACTCTCTACAGTTATTTCCTTGTATTTATTAGCCACATGACCTTCATTAAAACCTTTGCAATGCAGTAGTATGGTGCTGGTCAGCCAAGCAGGCCTAACAAGTCCATGTAAAAGGACCTCTGTGAGACAACACTGATCTACTGCAAACATGTACAACTTCCCACAAGTGCATGATATAGCTGGAAAGATTGATTTGTGTTCAGTTAGCACACCTGAGTAACACTGTCTCCACACTCAGGAACACTGCAAGTTCAGTTCCTCTACTCATGCACATGCCTCAGTTGCAAAGAGAGGGCAAAAGAGAGACCTCTATGATTTGTCTGCCCAGATCCAGCCAACTGAAGGAGATAAATAAAAAGGATTATGACACTGAATACAAATGAGGGGGGAAAAAATGAAATCAATTTCTTCAATGTAGAAAAGAGCCTGGGAAAGCTGCAGCCTCCAGATGCAATTTACTACTGACTCAAGTCTTGACAAAGCCATTTGATGCAAAAATATCCATAGATTCATAGAACAATCCAAGTTGGAAGGGACCCACAAGGATCATCAACTCCCATTAGGCACAGGACAAAACCCCAAGATCACACGAGATGACTAAGGGCATTGTCCAAGCATCTGTCAAACTCCACAAGATTTGGAGCCATGACCACATGACCCTGCTATACATTGTCTTGGAAACTAAAGAATATGAAGCATATTACTATTTGTGCAAGAACTTCAAAATGAGTGCCCATTAAAACCACACTGCAGAGTCAGACTTAGTTACTGTGCCCTTGAGCCTCCAACACTGTCAACTTCAGCAGAAAGTCAGAGAAGTTTGCTGGGCTCTCTTACAAGAGGCAACACAAGATAGGTTATGGAGGCTAATAAAATTCATCCATCTATTCATCATCATCTGCACTGACAAAATAATCCAAACTGAGCTTGACATCATGAAATCCAAGAGCAAATGGAAAAAAACAAACCAACCCTGATCTTACCATATGTAGGAGACTTCATGCGTTTACTTTGCCCCTGAGGAATCAGATGAAAATAGTTTAAAGTATGTTTCTCTCAACTGATGAGCTTGAATAAACATTAAGTTAAATTCTCATTCCTTCAGCTGATTTATTGCTATTGTAATGCTTTGCAAACACATATTGATAAGGATTCTAAAAGTTTTGGTGTAGTCTAGTAAAACATGGGACCCTTTAAAAATTTCTATGCAGAGTACTTATCTCCAGAGGAAGATGCACTGATGCTGGAAGGGTTTTCTTATCTACCCCAAAGCCCTGCACAGGCAGGGGCACTAGAGCAAGTTGCCCAGGACTATACAGCTGAATTTGCAGCCTCTCTGAACAACACACTCCTCTCTTTGACCACCCTGAGAGTGAAAAAAAAAAATACCCATGTGTTCTCTTACGTTTAAATGGAATTTTTTGCACCCATTATCTCTTGTCCTGTCACTGGAGAGCACTGAGAAGAGCTTGGCTGTATCTTAAGGATTCTGTATCAGCCCCCAACACATGCATTTACACACATGGACAGAATTTCCCTGATGCTTCTCAAGGCAATGCAACTTTAGTCCTCTCAGCCTCTACTCATAGGCCAGAAGTCCTTGAGCATCTCCCCAGCCATTTCCTGGACTTGGTCCAACATGCCCATGTCTCTCTTGTACTAAGAGGTCCAGAACTTGACCTAGCTCTACAGGTGTCCTGTCATCACTGCTGAGCAGAGGAGGAAGGATCACCTCCCTCGACCTGCTGCTGACACTAACAACTACAGCCCATTTGCTTTTTTGGCCACATTGCCAAGGCATCAAGGCACTCAGGTGCTTCTCTGCAAAGATGCTTTCCAGCTATTTGACCTCAATCTGGACTCCTGCATGAGCCTGTTCCTCCCCAGGTGCAACACCTCACACTTCCCTTTGTTGAACTTCATGAGGTTCTTGTTAGTCCTCTTCCTTCAGCCTGCCAAGATCCCACTGGATGCAGCATGGCCCTCTAGCATATCAGCCACTCTGTTCTATTCTGTATTGCCTGTAAACCTGCCAAGAATGCACTCTGCTCCATCACTCAGGTCATTAATGAAGATGTGATACAGTATTGACCCTTGGGTTACACTGCTAATGACCTGCCTCCAGATGGCCTTTGTGCCACTGATCACAACTCTCTTGGCCTTTTAAACCCATCAGGAAATTATGGAGACAGCATCAAAAGCTTCTAGTGGATGACTTCACGTGTATGATTTCTGTATCCTTAACATAGAGTGTGAAAAAATATTTAAATATTTAATATTTATTTTCTCCATGAGAAAAACAGCCTAATAATCTCCCTCCCATCTATTTTATCCCCTAACTTGAACTATGACTGCACAGGAAGATCAAATGAGGTCTGAGCAGATGGCTCTCAGCAAACCAGTCACAATATATACCATGGTTTAGAATTAGAGACAAAATATGTAACCTGGTATACAGCTGCTGCTTGTAACTGCCAAAAGGCATCTGGCTTGGAGTATAAGCCAGCTTGAACATCCCTGCACATATTTACTTTATCATTCATGAAAATGAAATTATATCAGTATCTCTTAATACTTCTGTGGTAAAGCTGTGCCTATCTGTGTTAGTGGAAACCTTCCTTTTCTTCTTTACAGAAATGGACCCAAGAGCTGCCACAGTTGTCACATCTTTACACTAAAAATCAGTCACAACTGCATACAGATGAATCCCTGCCTGTTGCTTTAAAAATGCATGGGATGACACATCAAGGCAAGGAATACTTCAGGTCTTCCAACAGGATTTTAATGAGCTTCAGTGGTACTGCTGTCAATACTAGGACATTGATTTGCATGATTAAAGGTTTTAGCAATGGACTCTCAGCTGCAGAACAAACTGTTTGTTTTTCACAAGTCTGAAGCAAATATACATCTCTGGGGTTTTCCTTTGGCTGGCCTCACTGTTCAGGAAGGAAAATACACCCAAAAAAAAGTAGTTTTTCAGGTCCTCAACATTTGTATACAAGAGCAGCTTTTTATGCAGCTTTTTCTGATTAACTGAAGTTGCTTCCAGTCATTCTAGGTGCCAGATTGCTCAGTTCAGAGACCTTAACTCTTTTACTTTCATTCTGCACGAGGTGTTCACTGAAGCACACAGTTCCACATTCCACACTGGGACTTGGTATTGACAAGAGATGGCTGACTGGCAACCATACCAAAAGGATATTTGAGATATCAGGTCTTTGTAGCCTTTCCAAGGTGATTTATAGGCACACCTGTAAGTCCCATGCTAACTGGCTGTAATATTTAAAACCAATTCTAAAACTTTAGTGCTCTCTGAAGCATTTAGTGGCCTGGACAAGAGGAGTACAAAAAAAACCAGGCCTAGATGGGTTAGAAGAGTGATAGGTTTAACTGTAACTCTATAAATCCCCATCCAACAGAGCTGGTTGATAAAAGCAACTACTAGTGCTTTCCAAATTAGTGATACACTGGATTATCCATTCCATGGAGTCTAGTTACTATGAGACAGAACTGAAGAGGGTGAATTCTTGGTGAAAAATTGGGAGAAGGGAGGAATTTAGAATAGGTACTGGGAGATAGGCAAGAAACATAACTTTGCAGATAGGCAGCAATGAAATGCAGCACTCAGTTTAGGCAAAATTAGGGAGATTGGTCCAGGAAGAACTCACTCTAAGGATAAAGGGAACAAAGAAATAGGCACAGGCTTTGTCAAGAGAGAAAGACTGAAAATAAAGGTACTACAAAGAAGAAAAAAGAGAGAGACTTTTATAAGGGAAAAGGATACTCAGCAGATGTATCATTTTTAGTGGCTTGGTGAACTCTAAATAGAGAGGAAAGGGTGATAAAGAACATCATTTTGGTGTCCCTTCTGCTCTTAAGGCCCATGACACCTGATGCTGGGAAACAGGAAGGCAAGGAGAGCACAAGATGATTCAAGGGTGGGGGGGATGACACCTGGAGGTAATGTCCTTCATGTAAGAAAGGCAACAGGTAAAGTGGTAGCAGTAAAGCACAGAGCTCTCAGGCACTGAAAGTAGAAGAGCAGTAAGAGGCAAAAACTTGGTTAACAAAAAACCCCAAAGAAACAATCAAAGATTGCTGCCAAATTGAGGAAAAGTCAGGGGAAGTTTCACACAAGAAATTTGGGTGGTAACATATAATAAACTCTGGTTACTAAGAGCAAAGTCTGTAATCTTCTCCTTACACCTAGGAAAAAGAAAAAGCTGTCACCTCTGAAGGACAGAAGCCATCACTCCAATGTCAAAAGACAAAACATCAAGGTAGCCCTAGTACAATTTCTACAGGGATAGTGAGATACACTGAGAATTTTCTCCAGGGTAATTTTCTGTGGAACAGACTTCCAACTGTGCAATGGTCACTGTAGAATCAACAATGTACAAAAAGCCTGAAGCCACATCTCTCCACTTGAAACTTTTCCTATTTTGCTTATCTATTCTACTAGAGAAAGCAGCCCTCATCCTTCTCGAGGGATTTTTTTGACTAATGTCCTCAAACTACCACCTTCAAAGTAAGAATTGTACCTACAAATACATCTCAGCTTTTGTTATGCAGTGTACCCTGTCCTTAAATTTCCATGCCTAACTCTGACTTTAAGAGAACTTCTTTAACATTGCCATCATAAATCCCAAGACTGAACTTCCTAAAGAAGTCAGCAACCAGTGCCAAGATTCTTCTTCTAGGATAACCTAATAATAGAAATACTGTCTTTGAGCCTTTGTGTAATCTAACACTAAACATTGTCTTGGCCTTCTTTGAGGTGTTGCACCAAAGGAGTTGAAGGAATATTTGCAAAGAATATACAAGTTAATCCCCTCTGAAAGATTCATGTGTGAGAATCTTTCACAATCATATCACTATTAGATGTTGCTAAGTGGGAGAGTTAATGCTGTTTATTTTTATCTACACTTCAATATGAGTTTCCTATGTTATTATTAAACAGGGAACCTGTTAAAAGTTGGTATCAAGTAGCCATTTTCATGTAATTTGACTTCACTTTCTTTATAAGCTTCAAACACACACTGATCCTGAAATCTGCCTAGTGTCTTTTTCATATAAACATGATTACTTTTGGGCTGCAGGCAAGTCCACTCAGCATTAACCAACATGGAACAGAACTGGTTTTCCACTCCATATGTGTCAAGAGTTATTTTGGCATCTTTGCAGTGCATTCAGCTGTTCCTAGACTAGGACTATGGCAAAAGCCACTTGAAATGGACTCTAGTTGTCAGCTCACCAGCAGGAATCATTGGGACTTTATCACAGCAGAGAGTAGCTCCATATTTTCTACCCTACAAATCTTACAGCCTTGTCCCAAAGTGCCCTTATTGACGAGTTTTTACCCATTTGTTGAAGAAAATTACAGTTCATATGCCAGACAATTATTAAATTCATAAGACAGTGGAGATCAGTTTAATATCCTGTAACAGGAAATTTCCTTTCATTAGAAACAGAGAAGCTATAAAGTTATTGGAAAGATAACAGGAATACACATTTCAATTAATTCTTCATATTATAAAAGAACCCCTTGGGTCATCTTCAGCCAGCTACTCAACTCAAATTAGTACTACTCACAAATATTCCTGACAGCTTTCTGCTGACCTAAATGCCCATCTGTCATAGATTCAATCCTGGAGTGACACACAGTGCACATGGGCTGGGAGACAGGTTTTGTTGTGATAGGTTCTCTCTGTAAAATGAGAGTGCTGAACTACAGATCCTTTCTTAAAGAACAGTTCAATGCAGCTGAGGTCAAAGGTTTGTACCTCTGCTGTCATCTTCTGTTCATTTTTGTGGGGTGCTCATACTTGATCCATCTTCCTGCAAGGCTTGGCTAAAACATGGAATATTAATATATTAATATTTCATCATCTTATTGTTCTTTTAGTGTGTGTTTTAATCCTTCTACCCTATTTTAATTGGATTCTACTGATCTCAAGCAAGCAATCTTCCACTGTGCCACATGGGATTATAATCTCCATCTACTGACTAGATTTGAGTTCTTAGGATCTCCTCTGAAAGAAACCTGACAGAGTAATCTGTAGGAGAAATACAATAGGCTCCTGCAGAGTGACACCTCAGGCACCCCTGGGAGGTTTTAGTTAAATCATCTAAATATTTAGCATTAATGTTTTCATTCCCCTCTTCTGTTTCCCCCAGCTATTTTTGCTTTCAAACTCAACTATTTCCTGGGATGTCATACAAACAGAAGTCCACTTGCCCAAGCACAAGGGGAACACATGCCATTATAGAATCATTAAGGTTGGAAAAGACCTCTAAGATCAAATCCAACCATTAACCTAACACTACTAAGTCATCAATAAACCCTAAGTGCCACATCTACACCTTTAGGCCCAAAAGATGCCAATATATTGATTCTGGGCTTTTTTAGGTGTGGAGGAAACTAGTGTTAATTATCCACAAAAATATTTGCTTTTAGTTGCAAGAGAAGTAATGAACTTAACTTGTAGTTAAGTTCATTAACTTAACTTGTAATTAACTTGTATTTAATTTCATGAAACAGGTATGTTCAAGACAGACTAGCTCATGCATAAACTGCTCCTGTGGAGACTACAGGCACATGCTGTTCATGTCTCTGATTTGGGTATCTCCTAACCCCCTGAGCTCTTCACACCAGAGTCAAACCTGTGGTAATTCCCAGGTGGAATCTGCAATCAGACAAGTGCAAGGCACATCTTTAAAATCAAACCCAAAAAATCAAACAAAAAACCCTCAGATAAAAGATTCCTTGCTTATAATACAAATGCACAGTGTTTGCTCATATTACTTCTATCTACACAACCCCTGGAGCACAGAAGGAAGGGCACTGAAGTTTGCATATCTTTATATGCACACATTCAGGATATATTGATTGTGTACCCTACATACTCTCACAATTTATCTTAAAGGTTCTGATTTCAGATAATTGTTAAAATTGATGAGGCTATGGATAAAGTAACACCTAAACCAGTGTTACTGAAGAAGTTGGCAACCCTACAAGGTCCTAGCAGTATGCTTTGAACAATCCTGACACAAGGATTACAATCTGTCCCCGACTGTATCTACATCCTGTTCTGTGCTTGTCAGGCTCAGATGCTGGCCACAGAAGCTCTTCCCCACTCCCTACATCTGCCATTCCTACTGGGGTTCCAATGTCCAAGGGTAGCTTCTCATGATAGAACATCTCTGCAACAGAATGGGAAGTGGAATACTCTGGTTTAAAACCAATTTCTTCTGACATCTAGGTCTCAAGAACCATTTCCCCAAGTTTTTGTTCAGACTACATGCTAATATGTGAGTTCTTTTCTACATTGCAATTTCAATCCTTTCTTTTCATGCTACAAAACTACTATGCTCTCAGGCTTCTTGGTTCTAAAAACTGACACATCCATAGGACCACAAGGGCTTCTCATGGACAAGACACTGAAGTAACACAGGCATACAAGGGTAAGATCAAATATCTGCTTACTAAAGCCCTTACACATCAGAAAAGAAAGTTTTGTAAGTGGAACAATTTATGAAGATGGGAATATGCAATTATGAAGAGATATAAATATATATATGAACCAAAAGTCTATCAGATTGAATTTCCAACACCAAGAGGAAAAGCTTTGAGTATAGGAAACCTGAGGGCTGTTCAGGCAAGTTAAAATATTCATTGATTTCAATTGGAGGAACTCACATCTACATTATGTAGAATAGCACAAGGTGCTGGCACCAAAACTGCCAAACCAATTTAACCTACATTTTTCTTACACAATTTCCATGTTACTGTTATATTTCCATTTCCACTGTAAGCCTGCTTTTAAGAGCATAACTTCTTTCTATTAGAACATTGTACTTCTAAGCAAAAACAAAAGAAAGCCCATAAAATTCTTTCATGTGGAGCTCCATACAGAATGGGATTTGCTTGCCTCAGAATCTGTCTCTTTTGTGTGGTTTAGGTTAAAAGAAATGGAAACAGCTTTTAAAAATTCCCCTACCACAAAGTACACACATAAGAATCAATCATGTTAATGTCTGGAAGGCAGAATATCAAAGTTCTGCTACCAACTCTAGCACTGGTTTACTGTAAAAACCCACATTAAACCTTTTTCCATACATGTCAAATGGAGGTAATACCTGCCCTGCTTTATAAACAAGGTGGAAACTACATTGAGAGAAAATATAGAGGTTAAAAAAAAAATAAATATATTTAACTATCCACTTTATTTCCTGATGTGGCAACACCTAAAGATATCTATTAGCACTTCTAAGCAACAGAGCAAAAAGGCACCTTTCTTTTTTTGGCAGAGATGAGGTAGGGAAATCAAAGGGCACCTTTCATTCTGGAAACACTACATATCTCATTAGGCAAAAAGCAAGCACAGATATACATACACACACAAGTAAATGAGGGTAGACCATCCCAAGACACTCCTTAAGCATACTTATATATGTATTTAAATCTGATAACGTCCTTCAGCTTCTTTTTAAGTGTAAGAAATCCTCTCTTGTGCCTCTACCATTATCACTGGAAAAAGACAATACTCATTCCAGTCACCTTTGTAAAAGAGCTTTGAGATCTACAGATTTATTAGGTATTTTACAATTCCTTTGAATTCCCTTTGTGGGGAGAACCCCATACCAGCAGTTAATATTTAACAGACAATTAAATATCATGGTGCTGAGTGCAGAAAAAGTTACCAGGAAATTTCAGTCAGAACTATGCTAAATTCAGACAGCAACAAAATCAATGAGAGCCTCTCACATAGCTCTGCACTCTTTCACACCTCTTTTCTCTTAAGTACCAAGGACATCATGTCTCTTTTCACCACCCAGCACAGAACCAAATTAAATCTACCTACACAGCAACTCATTCATGCTACAGTTTACTTCTGCAAGAATTGTGCAGTACATATAAGTCAGAGCAGAATTACTCCACTTTCTTGTTATGGCCTTGCCTAAAGTCATCACTGCTCTCCAGTCTTTATTTATCCTCTTGTTATATGGCTCTGTATATTTTGCTGACAAACATTTGTATAGCTGAGGTAGAAAAATCCTGGGCTGTTATCTGGCTAAAGAAGTAATTTTCCACCTAATGAGGTTACTTTATTTTTTTTCCAGCAAAGTGGAAAATTCCACCACCTTCTACTTAAAGGTATTTTCTGATGGTTTATTGCACGTATATGGATGGGTAAAGAATGGAAATAAAACCCAGAACAATGCCAAAGCATGGATGATATATTAGAGTAGATAATGGAGTTCCCAGAAAGTGGCTTCAGAACCTACAGAGAAGCTCCTCAAAATGAACTTCAGACAAGATAAGAGACATTTCAAAAGCTTAGTCAATATATAATCAGAATACTACGTTGGGTCCATTTATGGAAAAAATGGTATTTGTGTTATAAATTAGTTACCTAAAGAGAGAGAACCCCCAATTCTCATCCCAAGAGAGAGAGAGAACCCCCAATTCTCATCCCAACAGAGAGAGAGAACCCCCAATTCTCATCCCAACAGAGAGAGAGAACCCCCAATTCTCATCCCAACAGAGAGAGAGAACCCCCAATTCTCATCCCAAGAGAAAGAGAACCCCCAATTCTCATCCCAAGAGAGAACCCCAATTCTCATCCCAACAGAGAGAGAGAACCCCCAATTCTCATCCCAAGAGAGAGAGAACCCCAATGCTCATCCAATTAATACAGTCATATAAGCAGTAGCTAATACAGATGTAGTCATACTAAAATGTTTAATTACAAATTATAGCATGAATTTGAAAGCAGGGTTGTTCATAATAGTACAGACCAACATATCTGGTAAACACTCCAGATTCATACCCAGTCTAAGATGAAAGTTTGTTGGCAACTGTGGTATTTGAATCAAGTGCAAACTCCTTACAATGTGAATGATGGGAAAGACCATTTGTACTAAAGCTGGAAGATTTGGATCCTTCCTTGAGTAAGAAGGAAGTCTTTAGAAGAAAATACCAGGAAAACAAGAGCCTTAGGTCAACAAGGAGTTGGAAATAGGTTAAATTGCCAGAACATAGGAAGGGGCAACAGCCACAGATCTCAACTTGAGATGCTCAAACTGGAGACCAAGAAAAACTGTTGTTGATGAAGAGCATAGTGCTAGAAGAGGTTTCTAGAGAAGCTGTGAAATATCTGTTCTAGGCTGGGTTTAAGACTGGGCTAGACAAAGTGACAGCTAAAACTAATATTCTAATAACCTTCTCTTCTAAAACTAATTATATGCAGAACATGTTAGGGCTTTGAATCTCAGGAGGTTAGATTCCAGTGGTGCCTTCCCACCAATATTTCTATGATTAACAGCTGGGAGAGAAAACAGAAAAATGAAGAATATTAAGAGGAAGTATTCAAAAAGGCTTGGAATTTTTAAAAGAAAAGAAACCATCATAAGCCAACAAAAAAACCCTTCCAGATTCATTTTTCTGTTTTTAGCTTACAGCATAGATTTAATGGTATATTCTTTCTAAATATGACAAATCTAAATGTTTGATTGCATGAAGAATTGTCACTTCCTACTTCTTTTATCCAAGTCACACATTTGGAATTACAATCCTTCTCTTTTTCTGAGAAATCACCAGTATATCTCCTAAGCAGATGTTCTTCTGTTGTCATCAGAAAGGATACAGAAGAAGAGGGCAAACTCTTTGTTGGTTCTTCTCAGAATAGCTCGAGATTCAGCTTGACTAATTACTGACTGAAGTCAAAGTGATTTTTTCAAGTATCTTGTTTTAAAAGAATGCATTTCCTTGCTTGGCAAGACTTTATTTTAGGATTGCTGTTTTATTCCATGGTTTCCAAGACTCTCCCTCATTATGCAGCTATATCCATCACAAACAAAATGTTCAGCTTCATGTCAAGATCAGTTATGTTTTATTGAACTGAGAAAAGCTAAGTGGCAGCCTTCTTTACTTTGCATGCTTAGTGTTTCTACTGAAGTTAGCACAGATTCCCAGCTGCCTTAAATCAATCTTGAGCATGTCCTGCCACTAAGAACACCACATTCCCTCTCTGCCTGCATCCACACATTTTTACTGTAGTTTTGTCAACTGTGGAAATCATTTGGCTACACAGTAAGTTGGTTTTACACATGCACCTGAGGAAAAAATGAGTATCTGACCTAGTTCATGATTCCAACACAATCTGTCACAAAGAGATGGGGACAAACTCTTGTGGGAAGGCCAAGGGAAAGGGTAAATTCTCTCCTTTTTGTAACTGCACAATGTTACAAAGGCCAAGTCAGGTCAAGTGTGGAGCTACATGTGTTTTCCCCCTCTATTTATATAGTTATGAATACATATGGCCAAAAATCCACTGTTGGTCACTCACCAAAATTCTGTCAAAAAATGCAACCACCAGATGTCTAGATTGTTTAAAGTCCAAAACTTGAAAAACTACTGAATTCAACTTGGTTATCCACTGAAAAAAGCCTGGCCCCAGTCCTCCTGACACCCACCCACTGAAGTATTTATAAACATAGATAAGATCCCCCCCCCCCAGTCTTCTCTTCTCTAGCCCCAGCTCTCAGCCTTTCCCTGTAAGTGAAGTGTTCAAGTCCACTAATTATTTTAGTAGCCCTTCTTCTGTTCCCTCTCCAGAAGTTCCCTGTCCTTCTTGAACAGAGGAGCCCAGAACTGGACACAGGACTCCAGATGTGGCCTCACTAGAGCAAAGTAGAAGGGGAGGAGAATCTCCCTTGACAGACTGGCTTCACACCTCTTGATGCAGCCCAGGATACTATTGACCTTCCTGGGCACATTGCTGCCTCAGGGTCACCCTGTTGTCCACCAGGACTCCTAGGTCTTTTTCTATAGAGCTACTTAATCTATGAAAGATTAAGAGAAATACCAGCCTTAAAATTAAGATGTAAATTCAGTTGCTGGTTCCAAACAGTCTCTACAGACTGTCTGTAACCTCTCTATCCAAGTACCTCCACCTCCAGCTTCCCCAGCTCTCTTGTAGTCTTGGTAATATCCAACCACATAAATAGGAGTTCAGTTAAAACTGGAGCTCTAAAAGCTGAAGAAGATTATCTTGATTCCTGGTGAAACCTTCTGCTTGCTCAAAGGCAGTAGAGCAAAATGCTTAAAGAGACTGAATGGTTAACTGGACATGGCACAAAAGAACTTTTGCTCATTTACGTATGGAATAGCTACCAGATAAAGATTAATTGTCTAAAAGGTGGTTAAGCCATGAGAGTAAAAAGATAAAACTACTTTGGAGACACAGAAAAGGGGCATGGGAATGGAAGGCAACTGAAATAAAATTCAAAGATGATTTTCCACATCTGAGGTCTTTCCAAACGTTCCCCCAGGCAAGTGGCAAGGGTGAAGACCTTTAAATAAGAAACAGAGATTTAGCAAGTAGCTTGTCATCAAAATGATGAATGTACTTAAAGTTACTCTTAAGGAAGAGACTTTTTATGCCTTAGGATTTGTAGACTTGGCTAATAAGAGAACAATTAAGTGACAGAACAATAGCTATTCAAGAAGGACATAAAAGGAGCAAGAACAGATGTGGTCTCACAGGAAACTAAACAGGCACTTCTGAGCATATACCAATACCCAGTATCACCTTCCTAGCAAAGTGAATGAAAAAACCTGTACAATTTTATCTTAACTTATGAGAGGTGAGGCTTTTTCTACACTTCATGAACATGTGCCTATTAGCTTCTCCAACAAGCACAGCATAAAATGAAGCTTTAGAGGTTTCCTCCAGCTCAAGAGTTTTGGTTATGATTTTTCTAAACAAAGCAGCATGACAAGCTCTTACTCAAGATTTCCTTCTCAGTTCCTACAAGGACTCCAACAGAACCATGAAAGTTTTGACTTTGTGACCTTCTAGCAATAACACTCATATTCAAGCTAGAAAAGATACATATGGTCCTTAGTTACTCTCCAACCTTGTGAAAAAAATCTCTGAAATTTCAGAGGGGAACACTGATATAGAAATTATTTGATTAAATAAAACCTTACATACTCAAGGCATACTTATGGTAAGAAATTATACAAAGCAGTATCTTTTTACTTCATCTAGGATGAGAATTTGAAGGTCAAAGAAATATTTTTTTCCTGTCTGTTGGCCTTGGTGAACTCTGATTTTTTTTTTTTCCCTTACCCCCATGTAGTAGTAGTTTCTACTCCTAGGGGCTCCAGTTTCTACTCCTAGGGGCTGCAGTTTCTACTCCTAGAGGCTCCAGTTTCTACTCCTAGAGGCTCCAGTTTCTACTCCTAGAGGCTCCAGTTTCTACAGCCTAGAAAATTAACTTGACAGATTTTGGTGTAAGTATGAAGCCTACATGTATTTTCCTAGATAGCTCAGGCCATGGGTGTATGTTGCCTCTAATTTAACATAGAAAGTCTTTGACTGGGCAATTTTTGTCTATTGGACAAAATTCCTCCGTAGCTAGTTTAAATCTTATTTACAGTTGTTGCTATCATGTCCATGACTAATAAAGCTGTGATAATCCTGAACAGCTGTGAGCCAACAGGTGCTGCTGAATAACATGGAAGCACAGTGCCATAAACTGGAATCAATTTGGTCTCCTTCACCATTGCAATCAGGCAAGCAGAACAACTGCAGAAATGGCCTCAAGTTGCACCAGGAAATGTTTAGATTAGATATAAGGAAAAATTTCTTTACTGAAAGGGCTGTTAAGTCTTGGAATAGGCTGTCCAGGGCAGTGGTGGAGTCACCATCCCCAGAGGTGTTTCAGAAACATTTAGATGCTCTCCTTAGGACCATAGTTTAGTGCAACTCATAGGCAGTGAGATGAACACAGAACACAAACATTCCTGAAAATGGTGACTTGAGTTTAAGTTCTAGAGCACTTGCAATCTGAAGGCAGATACAAATGACTTCTAACTTGTTAGGAAGTGTTTCAAGGGTGTCCTTGAAGTGCACTGACAGACACTGAGGAATGCAAGTTCAGAAGTCATGATTCCATGCCTAACAAAACCATGGTTCACAACACTAAACATCTAACTCAAGGCTGATGTAGTTCAACTAAGCTGCTCTGAACTTCACTTGAAAATTGTTCCAATTATTCTAGTTCAGTAAGGAATGTTGTGGGAAAAGTAAAATATTAGAACTAACAGTTTAAAGAATAATAGCTAGACAAAGCCTATAGCCCATGGAATATGAATTGGAACAACAACATTACAACATGTCTATTAGCTAACTACAGAATTGGTCAAAAACCAACCTAAGGCTCTTGTATAAGAAGATGACTGCTTAGTAATGAAAGAGAAAACAAATCTAATTAATAAAAACCAAGATGACCTCAGAACTTAATATTAGTATTGATCCAAATTATTGGAAGAGAAGTGGGGAACTGAGATTTTAAGGATAGAATTGCCCAGGGATTTCTTTGTTCAGGCTCCTTTTTTGGAGGCAGCTAGCTAGAGCTGTAGTGTTATTAATAAAGTTCTTTCATTAAAAAAAAGGAATCTCTTTCAGCTTATGCAGAAACCACCTGCTATGGTGGCTGGCATGCAGAATTTCCATAACAGAAGAGAGAAAGAAAATTGATTTCCTAAAGTTACATATTCTCCTGAAACTCAAATCAGGAGTACGCAACTCCTCCTTTCACAGGTGCTTTCATCTTGCAAATCAAATCCCACATTAACATAGCAATTGTTATATTCCTGACAATAAAATATTGCAATTAACCTCTTCTAACATCCCGAAGATTTTCAGGAATGACTAAAATTTTTAATGCTTATTTGCAGTGCTTTCTGTGGTCAGAGTTATTAATGGGTGTTACAGAGCCTTGCTGTACCTTCACTCTTCCCAGCTAGGCTTTCTCTCCAAGGTCTTCAACCTCGTTAGCAATCAGACCTTATTGTTCAACTTGCTAGGCTTGCACTCTGTGGGGACCCAAAAACCAGTCAAGACAGCACTATAAATATGTAAATCTAAACAAACTCATCACCCACAGGAACTTTCACTTCTTTTTCTTAAAGCTCTAGCACAGTCCTTAGCCCACAGATCAGAAACCAACCTCTCCAATTGATAGACTCTCCCTCTCTTGATGTCCAGTGCCTTGGTGGATGCAGCAGCAGACCTGAACATCATCTGCCATATCCAAACCACCTCCACCTCTGAGGGAGCTTCACTCATTAAATCCAATATATTTTTTTCTAAGACAAAATCTGGATTCTAACTTCCTTTCTTCAACTAACTATTCTGTTTGAGTTTTACTGCTGCTTTTTCCATGTGCAATAGATGCTTTTTAGAATCTGGAACTTAACCACATCATCAAATAGATATTTACCTTACAATTGATTCAATAGTTCAGCAGTCCCAAATACTATTTGTCAATTAGTATCATTTTGCATACACCTTACAGAAAAATAGGCAAACTATGACTACTTTCCAACCTATAAAAATCATTCTGCACCTGAACAAGTTACACAGACGTGACCTCCCCAAATATTCAAAAAGCAAAATACATGATTTTTTTTACCTATGTTCTACATAAAAATAATCAATAGATACCCTTTTTTCAAGTGATCTGTGTCCAAGTAAAGTTAACCAAATTATCCAGTCTCCAGATCAAGAGTGAGCTAGAAAGACAATTTCCATTCTTTTTGTGCATAAATCAACTCCTCAAAAATTAAGTTTAAAATTAAGAAGAAGACAAAGAGGTAGCTTTATCTGTACAAACATTAGGGTTTTTTTGGTTAAGCTCTGTCAATAGACAGAATTAAACCATGCTCCTCAAGAGATACCTTCTACATAGCTAATCCAAGCAGGCTGAATCATATTATGCTTCATTCTTACCTCAGATGAGAAAATACTACCAAAATACCTATAGGAAAACCCCTTCCTTTTAGGAAAAGACAACAGTGATAAGAAGTGAACAGGTGCCTAAGCATCTCCACTTATCTCTGAGCACAGCAGCAAACCATAACTACTCCTCCACAGCAGATGATTTGCCAGTAGGACAAATACAAACATTAAGGAGCATCAGTGTCCCTTGAACACAGCACAAGTAACAAAACAAGTAGGAAAACACATCCAATTCTAATCTCAGTCCTCAACCTGGCAGGCTGGGCCAAGATTTAACAACTCTTTCAGTAAAGAAATTTCTCCCTATATCCAATGTAAACCTCCCCTGGTGCAACTTGAATCCATTTCCTCTAATCTTCTCACTGCTAACCCTGGAGAAGAGACCTAGCCCCAGCTCACTCCAGTCTCCTGTCAGGTAGCTGTAGAGAGCACTAAGGTCTCCCCTGAACTCCAAGACATTCAGAACTTTCTCTGTTTGGGCACTTAGATATTATTTGGGCACAGCACAGATGTTAGGAGTCTTCCTACTTCTTACTTTGCTTTGTGTTTTCATAGCAGCAGATAAGTAACCAATCGATATTAATGGTGAGAACACTTCTTTCAGCTTCCACAGTTATTCCCAAAGTTACCTACACCAAGGCATGTGGTTTTGTGCCTGTCAGATTTCCAGGAAAGAGCCTGGAATGCCAATTTCTTCCATTGAAGATAAATATATACACACACCCCCTACAAAGACTACAGTCTATCCTCTGAGTTGAATCACTCATTTTTGACAGCTGTCAGAGTTGCCACTACCAACATCCTATATGCTATTTATGAACCTCTCAATGCAGATGTTAAAAGAAATCCTAATTTGTAATGCTGAATTAATACCTCATTTTCAGGGAAATACAAGAAAAGGTTTAATACACACCTCTCAGAACTGTCTTGTTAGTAATGAGCTGCTAATTTCATAACTCTTTGTATATAAAACAATAAGAACAAACAAAAGCTTTTTAAGCAAAGAGGAAATGAGACATACTTTAGCTCTCCTTTTATCAGCCTAGATTTATCTACATTCTACTCACTTTTCCAGTGTATATTTTAGCACAAGTGTTTGGATGCTGTGGGTTTTTTGCATGCTGTAGTAGGACACACAACTCTGACACTATAAAAATGTAAATTTCTATAAGCAATTAGCCTTTGAACTTAGTTCTTTTAAACTAGTGACAACATTACACAAGTTCAGGGCTATATTTTCATTATTAAAGGTTAATATTGCAGAATAGTAATTAAATGAATAAAGTTATTAAATGAATGAACTACACTTTGCCAGCAGCACTGCCCTTGTATAAAAAGCAAAGACAAGAAAATATGTCAAACATTTTACAGTACCAGAACACACCCAAAAAATCTTAGAAGTATTTATCATAACTCCTTTATTTACATATTCAAATTACAAATAGTAATTAGACAAAAATGTCTTCAGAGAAGAAGCTACTGTACTAGGAAAAATACTAATTATTGTGAATTATTGGAAATCCATGATTTTACACCCTGTTGTAAACTCTACTAGTCAATACATCTCAGAAAGTCAAGAAGGATATTGGTTTCTCTCAGTTTGCTTTTGTCTACTTACATTTAGTTTCAACAGCATATCCTTCAGTAGAAAAAGCAATAACATTTAATTTGGGGGTTTCAAAATGGTTTCATAATGATCAATCAAATTGATTAGTACCCTGATGATGACAATTATCGATAAGCAAAGCACACTCCAGTCTATTTTGGCATAAGGGAAATAAAAATACCAGGAGTCTTGAGGCAAGTGAACAATGAGAAAACTTTATACAGTAAAGAAGATAAAGTACCCCCAAAAGATTTTTTTTCTACTCCATTATCTACTGCACTTAGTTCCAGCTACAAGATTGTACACAGCCCATGGGAAATATTTCCACACTTGGAAAACCTTAGCAATAATCAAGGTGATGACACTAGCAAGATGCATCCCTTCTCCTGGCCTCTGGGTCTGGCATTCTTTACCAGAATCACAAAGGTTGGCAGAGACCTCTAAGCTCATCAAGTCCAAGCATCCCTAGCACTCCCATACCACTAACCCATGGCCCTAAGGAGAGCATCTCTATGATTCTTAACCCTCTCCAGGGATGGTGACTCCAGCACCTCCCTGGGCAGCCTATTCCAAGACTTAACAACCTCTTCAGTAAAGAAATTTCTCCTTATGTCTAATCTAAACGTCCCCTGGTGCAACTTGAAGCCATTTCCTCTTGTTAACCCTGAAGACACCCACCCCCATCTCACTCCAACCTCCTTTCAGGGAGTTGTAGAGAGCAATAAGGTCTCCCCTGAGCATCCTCTTCTCCAGACTAACCAACCCCAGTTCCCTTCCAGTTATTTATGCTAACAAATACAATTCAAGATGATGGCAGCACCTTTCACAACCACTGCCATTTCTCAACTATCCAATTCAGATAAACCTAACAAAATATTATTGTACATTGAGAAGCTCACCTCAGGATTGCAACCCTGATGAACTTTGTCTCCTCTGAAATCACTTTCCCACTGACTTCACAGATGCCAGGATTTGTCCCCATTTGTTTGCCTTTCATAACATACATAGTATGCTAAAGAATATTTCCTGAAAGAATTCTGGGAGTAAATCAGGGGACTGGTGCTGCCCTGCTGAGAGGAAGAGAAATCTGTGTATTTTAGGAAATGCTGGATTATTTTAAATACAAGTGTCCTTGTTCTCATGGCCTCAGAGTTCAGCTAAGCAGCTGGAAATGATGAACCCTTCTCTTCAACCAAGTCATCTCTGAAAGGTCTATAGCATTACATCAGGCCCCTTCCTCAGATGGCACCAAAAAGCAGCCTCTCTTCTAATTTTCAAAGCAGCAGCAGGATGCCCCATCAACTGCCAACCCTTTCAGCTTCTTCACATCCAAAACAGACACTCTTCTCTATCAAAATATTCCCACAGGATGTTCAAGTGAGCAGCATCCATATTTAGAGAATGTGTCCAACTGAATCTTTCAAGTACACAACTGCAGGTCCATGGTAGGGTCTGCACTGTGCTCCTGCCTTACACAGATGGCATTAAGCCTTGATTGCCTAGCTCAGTGCATCCCTAGTGTCACCAGTATCTTGACAAGGCAGACCATGCAAAAACCTGGTTTCTGTTTCTGTTTCTTCTATTTTTGAGCAAGATCATGCTTCTCAATCCACTTTCTCCAAGGTTAGCACAGCTCACCCTGCAATATTAAACTCATCCAGGTCTTTGCTTTCCATAGGTTCCAGATATGAGGAGGGAATTATCACTGGGCTGGCATCTCTGCCACTAACTACCCTGCAATTAGATGGAAACTACCAGGGACAAATATTCTTGTACATAGTGCTAGATTTCCACATCACCAGATGATAAACTGTTGCTTTCCTGAAGGCTAAAAGGTCCATGTAGGTCATTAGAAAGTGGAGAAGGACTGCATTGTCATGTGTGCCTTAAGCAGGACTCTGAGCAAACAGGTTTATGATGTAGCTGGTGATTTTGGGAAGAGAGTTCTCAGCTATTCCACAGCTCACAGAACCACAAGGAAACTGCAGAAGCCCTCAATGATATAAAAGCTTTCTGTTAACACATGCACATTACAGGTGTGTGCTAAAGAACCTTGCAACTGTGTTGTCCACTCTGATTCAGACATTAATGGGGCTGCAAGAGATTTAGGGAAGGGCTTCAAGTTTAGAAAGAAAACTGCTTTGAGATCAAAACACATGAAGGCATGAGGAAATTACCTTCAAACCAGCACATTTCTCCAAAACAAGTGGTTAGTGTAGAAATATCACAAGACAAGCTCAGTCACCCAGCTCCTGGAGGGTTAATTTATCACACTGTCTTCTGAGCTGAGCAAGTAGTACAGAATCATTAAGGTTGGAAGAGACCTCTAAGCTCACCAAGCCCAACCATACCTATCACTACCACTAACCCATGGCTTTAAGGAGAGCATCTATACATTTCTTAAACACCTGCAGGGACAGTGACACCATCACCTCCCTGGGCTCAATGGTTTCAGCAAATTTACACAGAGCATTTACAAACACTAATGCATTGTATCCCAAGTATCTATTCACAAGGTGAATCCCACCTTCTGTATTCATTTAATCCCAAAACCTGAGAGGATTAATTTACCAGTCACACAGTTTCCATTCACCTTAGACTATAAACCATTCTAAGACCTTGAGAGACATTCAGTGTGTCAGGTATCCTATAATCTATGACAGAAATATTAGCCAACTAGCCCACACAAGTACAAACAGGAGCATCAGATGCCCAAGCCTAAACAGCATTAGAAATGATGTTTTTCTAGTACCTCAGCCTTACTTTAACATTCCATGAGACACTGACAATGCAGAACTCCATTCTCTGCTATCAGAGGCTGTTCTCACTGTACTGTTGTGTGCTTCTAGATATCCAGCTGAACTGTATTTTAAAACTTCACTCTATATCATTTCTCTTGCCAGGTTACTGCTGTAAAAATCAGTTCTAGATAATGTGATGCGTGTGCCTCTCTTGGGAATCACCTGCAACTGCCAGAAACCTTCAAGTGCTACAGGAGAGATATCCAACATTGAACAGACTCCAGAGCTAAAGAGGGATTTGACATTCCAAACTCCAGCTGCCCCTTTAGAGGAAGGCTTCTTCAAAGACACAGCACCTCAAAATGCTACTGAATGTTAGCCAAAATCTTGATCATTAGTTACCTGTGACAGATCAAAGTAACACATTTCTGAGCCCTACTGCTCAAGAACTGCTCTCACTGTACATGCAAATGGCACAGCACTTGAAGCCTGGAGCACAGACATCAATTAATATGACCTGCTTGATTACACCAAAAGAAGGTTCTGTCACTGCTTATAGCCAATGCATTTTTAAGAATGCAAGATTATTTAATTGTATGCCTGGCAACATATAATGATGTTGCTCAGGTGACCTTCTATCATATAAATTTCTAACTATTTTTCATGCAGGTTTCAGGTTTTACTCTGGCTTGATATTAGAGTTGCCNAGCCCAGAAGAAAGAGAGTTTGCTACTAGAGTTAGCCCAGAAGAAAGAGAGTTTGCTACCAGAGTTAGCCCAGAAGAAAAGGAGTTTGCTACTAGAGTTACCCCAGAAGAAAAGGAGTTTGCTATTAGAGTTACCCCAGAATATTGCTTCAGAAGTGACATAGCTACAACCAGAAACTCACTAATAGTATACAAAGAAATGATTGGGAACCTATTTTAGTTGCAGTCATCAAAAGCAAAATGTTAAGAAACAACAAGTAACATCCATATGGACTCAGAACACCTATAAATGAGAATATTGAGTGTATTTAGGTGCAAAAGAATGAGTCTTACATCTTCACCACCCCAGATGGCTTTAAAATAGAAAGGATTTGGTCCTGTCCATGAAACTATAGCTGCAGAGACATTCTATGCATTCCACCTGTCAGTTTGGGTTGATCTATATTTTACATTTCAGTTCTTCAGATTAGAAACTAAAAAGGTCTGGGTTTTTTTTTTCTTTCCCCTCCAAATCTGCACAAGCAACTGACCTATTTCCATTCACAGGGCTCTATTTTGTATTCATGGCCATACACATGTAAAAGACCTAAATCAAAAAAGGGGATGAAATAGGTTATGAACAAATGGGGGTGGTGAAAGAGGAATGAGCAGTATGATACTTACAGGGTAGAGCTCTGTGATTGACTTCAAAAGAATAAAATGTGATATTCTGTCTTTGAATGCCTAATAAAAACAGCTATTTCAGACCTGCCAAGTAATTAATTGGTAGACTGTGCTACACAGATGAGCAAGTGAGACAGCTTCTCAACAACAGTGAAATATTAATACTTTTACACTGAAAATCCTGTAGTGCTTCAAACTGTACTAAAGTCATTCTCAGAGTTCAGGAAAGCAATTTATGTTCTGTAAGAGTAACATGGGCACCCCTCAGCTAGCCCTGCAGAAAACTAGACCCCAACAGGAAAACTCATCCAAAACATGGCTGGCTGCAGCAAGTGACTGCTTCCTGGGATGAAACTACAGTGTAATTTGGAAATGCAATTCAATAGCTTGAGGTTAAAACATTTTGCCCAACCTCAGTGTTTCATTTAATTGGTATCAAGTCAAAGAAAGCTGTCCAGGTCTTTCCTCACAGAATTACTCCTTTAACTACCTAACACTAACTTCCCAAATGCTGGAGGAAAGCTTTCATGTCAGAATGGGTTCCCTTTGGACAAACAGCATGAAATGAAAACAGTTACAAGAAATAAAACCATGTTCAGTCTGTGAGACAATCCTTTCTACTGAGCAAACACAAAAGGAGAGAGCATTGCTGGAAATGATTTAACAAGTGAGCCTAAAACCACTGTTATTTGGACTTAAGCCCCACAGTTCTACAGAACATGAGAAAGAAGAAGCCTGTAGACAGTAGGAAAATGCAGAAATTATGTCAGCAGCTGAAATTAGAGATTCCTGTGTGTTTGCAGCTGTCTAGCACACAGCAGAGCACCTAGCATTCTGCCCCTTGGAAGCTGATTTATGCAACAGACCTTCCCTCGTCATTCCTCTAAGAATGGTAGGAATATTGGTGTTCAAAACCAACTCACAGCAAACAGTATTTGCATTTTGTCTGTTTTTCCTATACCATGGATGAAAAATGGATGTCCATATCCCCTTTAAACTAAGTTCTCCATCCCCTTTTTGGGGAGTTTGTTCTATGAGACTCATGTTCAAGAAAGCAATTTCTATTTCTCTCCCAGTCTGCTTCTAATGATTTAGCCTCATTCTGCATTAAACATAAAGCCTGTTATAGGCCCTATTATAGTTCAAATGTGTGTTCAATTGTTTATTCACTGAGCACCCCTGAGAATCCAAATGTGATTCTTACCTCCAGTAATTATAGAAGCTAGAATTAGGTCACAGCATTATTTACTGCATTCAAAATGACCTTCAATATTCAAGTTTTTGCATTGCTCTAGCATTGATCTGTTCAATAGGAAGAGTTTTAATATGCAAGAACAGAATCTAATATTTAACCAATCATAAAAAGAAACCTAAAAGAAAATTCTCTATATTGTTCAGAAGTCTATAGAAGCTACAGCCCAAATAATTCAAAGAAGTGCTTTGCATTTAACAAGAGAGTTTTTTTCAATTAGAATCAAGAAGCTAAAATAAGTGGTTTTCATTAAATCTTGCTAGAGGACAGTTACTTGAAATGTTTCTCTTGAAATACAGATGTTACTTGAACATAAGAACATCAAAAGAACTGAAATTAGAGAACAGAGTAAAGCTTTGGCAAAGACAAAATGTTTCACAGCAAGTGACAGAATAACCCCTAGGAACATGTAGTTTCTAGCTACACTGCAATAGTTCATCATAGTTTGTGGTTGGACTTGATGATCTTAGGTCTCTTCTAACCTTAATGATTCTGTGATCATGCTCTACTCAAACTGGAAATGCACCATGTGCTTCACTACCAAGTGTTCTACATCAGAATTTAATAGTACAGAAAACTAACCACAGTTTCTTTCCAGAAAGTACATCAAAACAAACTTGGAATCCCATGGTAGAACTGGAAAACAGTAAGCACCTAGAGAAAAAAGAAGGGTGTTTTTTTTATTTGATTACAAAGAGGGACTAGGAAGCCAAAATGAGAAGACAATTATGCCAGCCTCACACTTCCTTTCTACTTTCAGGACAGAATCCAGGCCCCAAGTAGCTACCATAGGCATTTCACTCCTGGTGTCACAGTAGCATAGCTTCTCATCAGGGAAAACACACACAGTGTGTATCAAGAGCACACACATTTAGCCTTTGCACTGCTAAGCATGATGCAAATAAACCATCAGCTATTCAAGAGAACATGAAAGAGTACAAACAAAGCCAACAAATTGAGTGAAAAATTAAACAAACCTTAGTCTTTGTCTTTCATTTATAGGAGCTCAACATTGTCCTTGCAGACTGCTCAGCACAGGAAAATTGAGCAGATGACAGATACAGTGTTTCCAGTTCAGGGCCATATTATCCTAATCATTTCTGCTTTGACCTTATGCTAACCTATTTGATTAACACAAGGGTTTATTCACATTGCTTACTGGCAGTAACTTAGTAATTGAAATAGACTCTGTTTTTTGACTTCAAAGTAGTAATGTGTGGTTCCAGACCCAGCTTTCAGATCCCAGTTCTCTTCAGTGGACAAAATCAGTCAGTGACCCAGTATCTGATGCCTGCATTATGCAGTCTGGCAAGCAGTCTGGTCACTTGGTTCAGGCACAGCCATTTCCCATCACTTAAGAATTCATTCTTGTTGACACAGGAGCTTGGTTATCTCAGCCATTCTTCAACACAGAAATTTTTTTTCCCCCAGCATCCCAAAATCTATTTGGAATACATGAGAAAAGTGCACAAAAAAAATGCCATGGGTATTTTGGTAATTAATTACTGCAACCAAACTGTACAAAGTCAGATCAGCAGATCAGTTGAGTGGATGACCTCAATGGGTGTCATAAAACTAATCCCAAAGCTCCTTTAAATCAATGACAGATCTAGTTAGTAGCAATCAATTACCAGAGCCATCAGTTTAAAATCTTTCATTAATATCACATTCATGTTAATTAGAAAAAAAACAATCCTCCCAAATAATCTCAGATTGAGTTCATCTTTCATGTTGGCATCCTTGGAACCCTAAAAATAACATCCCCTACAAGCTCCAAAGCAGAAATGTTTTGGCCTTGCTGGTGTATGGAAACTTGATTTCAAATCAATCGCTCACAGAATGATAGAATGTTAGGGGTTGGAAGGGCCCTAGAAAGATCATCTAGTGCAACCCCCCTGCCAGAGCAGGAGCACCTAGACCAGCTCACACAGCAATGNCTGGACTGATCCATGGGCTTGTTCTTTCCCAGATGCAGTACTGCACACTTCCCCTTGTTAAATGTCATTAAGTTTCTCCCTGTCCATCTCTCTAGGCTGTCCAGGTCACTCTGGATGGCAGCACAGCCTTCATCCTTAGAGATAACTGGGGATACAAGTAAAGTGTTTTGCTAGAACAGGAAGAGCAAAGCAACTGTTTAAAAACCAAGCACATGTGCAAAAAGCAGAGTGATGTTGCAGATGGCCACAACACTGTTTACATGAAATCTGATTATTTCTCT
Organism: Bucco capensis; assembly: GCA_013396975.1. Taxonomy (NCBI): domain Eukaryota; kingdom Metazoa; phylum Chordata; class Aves; order Piciformes; family Bucconidae; genus Bucco; species Bucco capensis. Next base: position 358,902 of record VWZO01000488.1, on the reverse strand, counting down.
CATTTTTGGCACAGCCCATTAAGAAGCTTATTTTTTCTCCCCCCCCTACATGTGTAATGCCTTTTCCAGATACATTGAAGAGGCTCAACAAACATACGCTTCCTAGGTTTCATCTAATGCAACCAACTGTCCCAGGAGAGAAGGTCCTATCAGGAAAGCAAAGTCAAGAAGCATTCCAGACTGCTGGAGAATCTCATCCAAAATACAGGTGTCCTGGTATAACAATGCTCCTTCAGTCTGTAGGCTTGAGAAGGAAACCACACAAGCCTTCAGCACAGCATGAGGGTTATTAAGACATCAGTTGCGACACAATTTCCAGACAAACATTTCCTATGACTAACAATGTTTGAAACTATTCTCATTTTATTTCCAAACTAATTTATTGTGATACAGAGGAGTAAAATTAAACTACTCTGTTACTGCTCTCCTGGAAGATGGAGGGTGAGACTATGTAGTTATTTAAGAAGAGGAGCCACAAACAGGAACATGGAAATTAAATTCATATTAGCTGCTTCAAAAAACTGCTTTATTAGTATAATAATTTTATTTTTAATTCTTTTAATTATTATAATATGTGCCATAAGAATGGCAGGAATTGCTAGTTGTTTATAATTTCTTGTAAGACTAACACTTTCTTCAAAAGAAATTACAAAGTATTACCTGGAAGGAGTTTTGTTACTTTTGTTTCTCTTTGATATTGCAAGCTTTGCACTAGAAAATGGAAAAATTGTCTCAGACTAAAGAAACACCTCACAGAGTCAGAGGCCAAAAGCACAGAAGATAAATTAAGTAGCTGAGGAAAAAAAGACTTCTTCCTAAAACCTACAGCTCAGAGAACAGTTGAGTCCTGAGAAGAAACAACCACCACAGAAGCAGCAGGAGAGCAAGTGTAAACACTCAGGATCAGCATTCCCTGATGGGAAAAATCACCTTGATGGAATGTGAACACCAGGAACCCATTCTGGATCAATGTCTGACTTGTTTCCCCATCCTGCTGCTTGGAAAGGCCATCCTAACCAAACTGCTGGAACTACTTCCACCATTTTCACTAATTTTCCTGTGGATTTTTGAGAGCTTGAATGCTATAAAGTGATACACTGAAAGTTATCAGCAAGCCCTGCCCTTCCTGAATGCATCATCAGTGACAAGATGCTGATTAAAACTCTATCAGTAAGCATTAAAAAAGTAACCCAAACTGAAGATAATCTCTAAACACAAAACAACTCAAGCTCTTGTAATAGCATCATATTCAGCACCTTTTATTTGCATGACTTTTGAGGAGTAGAATCTCTTGTACTTTTAAAAGAACCTTCAAAATCATCAGAACAAGAAGCAACTCATTTTAGCAGTGTTATATTTTAAATGGCTTAAAATCCACAGTCATAAAGGTGGAGCACAAAGAACTACTTGCAACCAAGAGAACTTGGTCTTATAATGGGCTCCTCAGATGGTAAAAAACATCCAAAGAGAGACAGGAGCAGATGGTATTTAAGATAGCTTAAGCAAAGGATTAGCACATGCTCCAGGTCCATTAATGTTAATGAATAGAGTGTTCTTTCTAAAAAAAAATATATACTGTTTTCCTATTAAATAACATGATTAATTTCACTTTTTTTATCATTTATCTTCTGCTCACTTGGCTGTTATGAAAAAGCCAAATGTCTGCAACAGAGCAGAAGGATAAACTGGACTCCTTCAGTCTTCTGATATTCCTGTAGTTCTTTATATGAATCTGATCAGGTCAAGCAGAACTCAAAACACTGGGCTCATCATTTCATTTGTACAATGCTTCACCCTCCAAAGAGCAGAGTTTTTCTGTGCTTTAAACAAGCCACAGAAGTCTGCAGGCTCAATTTAATAGCACTACTGACACTTTCAAGGTTTCATTAGTGTTTGTATCAGTATTTGCTCTTTTTTTCCACCCTCCCTGTGTCTAAATGTCAGCTATGATGTGGCAAAGGCTCCTGATCCTGATGGATCTATGTAGCAATCTCAAGAACAAGCTGCCTGCCTGTGTGTGCACTAGCAAGGAGCACAGTAGAGTACAAATGGTCCTGAAGAGTTAATCAGTGCAGAGGACCTCATGTCCATGTTCTGGGCTTTTTTTGGGAAGTGCTACTTGAAATTTATTCTGGAGTAACTCCATTCAAATGCCATTAACTGCATTGCACATCACACCTTCTGTTTAGAGCAACCTGAAAGGAATTCAGTTTATGCACTCTGGAATGAAAGAAAATCAACAAGAGGGAAAGATCAAAACACAACCCTGATCAGATCACAAATGCAAACACAGATGAATCCTCAATTTGGGGACAGGAAAATCTTCCTCAGGTCTTCAAGTAGTTGAAAAATCTATAGTTCATAAAACACCAATGAAAAGTTTCATAGATTTACATCTTGAACTATGAATTTCTTGCCATGATTAAATATCCTTGCAATGGATATAGAATCAAATCAGAAGAGTAAGTACTAATTATTAATTGGTCACTAAGTCAATACTACATATTGACTAAAGGTGATCAGCCCGAGAAGGTACACAGCTCAGACTATAAAACAAGTATCCTAGTCACAGAGCCTAGGACAAACATGGTGCTAGCACCTTCCCTGCACCATTATTCAAAGCTTATAGATTCTGCCCTACAGAACCAGTACAGGCAGAGACCTTTTGGACTTTCTGGCCTGTGCTGACTGCTTGGTCCCAATCCCTCTTCCTTGTCTTCTATTTCATTATCTCAGCTTTAATCTAGATCTTTCTGCCTGTTGCCAGTCCTTGGTCCCCTCAGTAATCTATACACAGACAAGAAAATGTTTACAGCTTTACATAGTAATTCTGCATTTTTATTCTACACCATTCCTTTGCACACCAAACTTCTCCCCTGCCTTGGGCTACAATTTCAGTCTTCCACATTTCCTATTGATGGCTCTGTTTTCTGCACATTCTGGTGGGTGTAAATTCTGTACTGTAGAGCATTCAAAACAGCTGGCTATCCAGTACCAGATTGATCCTCAACTTCTATTTTGAACCAAGAATTTTCTTTGTCATTAAACTAGTGAGCTCCACAACATTTCTTCCCTTCTGAAGCCAACCTTGAGCATTAACAAGAAAATACTCCAAAAGGTGACACCACAATCAAAGAAACAAACCCAAAAGATTCTTTTCTGATAAAGGAATGCCATAGAACTAATCCTGCTTGTAAGATCATGCCTGATCTTTATTAATCTATATTAATGAGCTTTCAGTGTGTATACACACTCCTCAGAGAACCTTTCATAAGCTGTTCCTCAGCTGGGGGATGCTTGACAGTGCAGCTCTACAGGGAGCCTCTATAAATACTCCAAGGCCAAAAAGAAATGGTGAGGCTGAATAGCTTGCCCTTCATATAATTTACATGCTCAAAGTCACAAAACATTTTGCATACATCAGTAGGGCTCATGGCCTTAACTTATGATTTCTTATGTGGCATGGGAATAGCATCTCTCTGCTTGAATTTGAATCAAGGAAAACACAAATTAGAGTATAAGGTAATTTATAGCATGACTCAAGGCCACAGAGGACTAGCAGAGTTGGCCCTGTTCAAACTACCTCAGTTATCAGTAGTTGTGCAGTTGTATAACATTGCCTCAATCTAGAAACACTGCTGCCAGTAGCTGAGCTGCTTGGTTATCTCTACACTAAACACTCTTTTAGTTGTTTCAACACCACACAAGTCTATCAAGTCCATAATAGCTAATGAAAACATCCCTGTGTTTCTCAGTGAGCTTTGGCTGAAACTCAGTGCTGAAGGGTAAATGAAACACTAAGTTCTTGTCACTGGAATTTGGGAACAAAGAAGTGGAGATGATTCTAACTGCTCGAAGCATCAGAGTCAATGTCTAAGAACAGAGAAAATGCAGCAACTGAGAAAGACAATAGGTTAATCCCACAAGGGCTGAGGGGATGCTAGCAGGGATTTCTGCTATTTCTTTCCTTCAAGGTTTCTGTCACAAAAGACAGAAAATTATCTGGGTAACAGCACTGCCTTAAGAGTTTTTAGAAGTGGAAATCAGGAAACATTAATACATAATTGATGGTACATCTTTATTTATTTATGCAGCCATGAACCTAAAAGGAAACATGGAGAAATCTCTGAGTCTCAGGGCTACCTTTTGCCTTCCTAAATCTTCTCAGAGACTGAAATATGGCAGAGATTTGATAGCTATTGCTTCTGGCACAGGCATCAAGCATCATGGCTCTACATCTCATTCACATCACAGACCTTTTAGTACTCCTGTGACCTTAAATGAGCATTAAAAACCCTTTTGGAAATAAAACAGACTGAAGCAAACTACTAAAAACTATATAAAGTAAACAGTAATGCCACACATAAACAGGGCAGCTTAACTAAGTATGTCTAAAAATGGACCTTTAATTACATGAAGCATTTCCTGATCTTATTTCAAGTAATACAATTTATTAAAAGAAAAAGTAGTAAGAAATGAGTAAAGCAACTGACACTAGAAGTGATTTATAAAGCTAGGCAACTGCCAGCATAAAACTAACTTTAAAATTGAGACTATAGAAAGAAATCACAAGGAACTCATGACATGAATTTCTGTGCTTACTTCTTATATACTATTTGAAATCCTAGTGTAAAATTAGAATATTATAGTATAAGCCTGTTTTCTTGCTTATAGAAACACGGTTGTGGGTAATTGGTCACTGTGTGGAATTTTATCTGGAGAAAGAGCAATTGTAGATAAAAATGAAAAAAATAAACTAGGTGTGATTGTTTAATGGAACATAGGGGAAGCAAATTTAACTACTAAGGGTCAGTTCTACCATTTAATGCCTTTTTAAACAAGCAATTAAAAATTACTAACCAAACAATGCTGCATGACAGGATCCTAAATCAAATTTGCTAGACAAAAAAGTACCAGTGGAGAGTAACAGCATTCACAGGATCAGCATTTGCCACCATTCCTCAGTTCACCTGGAATCAGAACATCAGAATTTCTTTTTTCAGTGTTATTTTTGGTTTGGGAGCTGCATGAGAGCAAGAAGCCTACACACAGGAAGGAACATGACCAGACACTGGCTCAGGTACAACTTGAAGATATTTCTCTCTGTCTTCCATCAGATTCATTTAAATATTTTCTACAAATAGTATTAAGAAGAAAACCAAAAACCATTAAACCCATGAGTGTGGTTGCCAGTGAGACTGCAAACCAAACCAATTCCAGATGCAACACAACTGATACCAATATAGTTCTAGCTAGCTTATTGCAATTCCACTGCTAGCTTTTTGACTTCCAGCAGTGTACAGGAAGCATTTAGAAGGCTTTAAATTCCAAAGAACACTTCATGCTTGCATCACTTCCACTGCAGGCAATGGAATCAGGCCTCTGTTTAAAGTGGACACCTGGATTCAATGCCAAAATGTGACCTACACCATACTCACAGAATCATTAAGGTTGGAAGAGACCTCTAAGATCATCAAGTCCAACCAAACCTATCACTACCATGCCACTAAACCATGGCCCTAACATGGACATGTCCATCACAAGTTAAATCATGTTACTGCAGTGATTGGATCAGTGTCTGAGAAGTCTTGAACTAATGTGTAACTAGCCAAAATAAGAACAAAACAGGTGATAATCCACACCTCTGGGAATTTACAGGGGAAGATAAAAGAACAGGCTCTGCCTAGTACAACCACAGAACATCCTTGCCCACTTGGAATCCACAGTTTCCAGCTGTCTCCTAAAACTCTGCTCACAATTTCACTTTCAGAAATGGATCAGGGAATTGCTCTAAAGCACTTATGCTTTATTGGCACTTTACATGCTCTATATAAGACTTATTTGGGAGGTGAGAAGCCCTGCAAAGGCATTTTCAGCATTTAATGCTATGCCTTAATCATGTCAAACACATATAACAAGTCTTAAGCCTAGACAAGAGCACTACTCTTCCCCTTTCTAGTGGGTAGCCTTTACCATTATATCCTACTGAGCTACGACCACAGGTTTTTTTCTTTCCTCAAAGTTTAATGAGTCATTTCTTTATCTATTAAGAGCAACTGGAGGCTTTTTGTGTAAAATAAATTGGCAGTCACACTTGCATCTTGGCTTGAGACAGTTCCTTAAAGTGTACACTGATGTGATGCTGAACTATCTGTAAAGTATAGCAAGAATGGCCAACTTCTGGATCTTAGCTGTGTCACCTGTTTATATCATCAGCACTGAGCATGAAGAAAAGCAAAGATTTAATGACTAAAAAGTGTCATCCATATGAGAGATAAGCAGGCCAGGAGAGCATCTAAGGCAGGATCTCTACTACTCTGGCCAAGTAAAACAGAATCATACAATGGCTGAGGTTTGAAGGAACCTAAGATCATCAGCCCTGCCATGGGCAGGGATGCCACACACTAAACCAGGCTACCCAGGGCCCATCCAACCTGGCCTTGAACACTGCCAGGGATGGGACATCCACAGCATCTCTGCGCCAGTGCCTTTCCACCCTGTGAGTGATGACATTTTGTCCTAACATTCAATCTAAATCTCCCCTCCTTTAGTCTGTAACCATTCCCCCTTGTCCTCTTGCTTTCTGACCAGGTAGAGTCTCATTCCCTGTTTTTTGTAAGCTCCTTTTAGGTACTGAAACACTGCTATGATGTCTCCCCTAAGCTTTCTCTTCTCCAGGCTGAATAATCCCAGCTTTCTCAGCCTGTCAGTTATTATGAGCTAATTCAATTCTGTATACAACTATTTCTTTAATTCTTGGGCATACTCATCTGATCTGAAGATCACTTGAAATCTAACATACCTAATCTGAAGAGAAGCTTCTTGTCCTTTGCTTTTTTTCAAGTGATACTGGGACAAGAGACCTCCAAATACAGCAAATAAAAGGAAATCTGCTGATTACCTGATCAATGTCCATGCTGACATCATCTGCCTTAGGGATCACATTTCATTTGGAAAGAATATTTTCTTTTATGCTCAGTAGGTAATAACATCTTAAATGATCAATAGTATAATTCTTAATGTTTGGATTACATCATTTTTGCACATATTTCTTTTCAAACAACATTAACTGGATGAAGCCCTGGGGGACCTAGCATAGGCTATCAAAATACAAGGAGGTTAGAACAGCATTCTTTTTTTAGCCATGCTTCATCTTCACAAGCATTACATTTTTCTCAGGAAAAGAATCTCATCCTTCATCAAACTCTAAGGTTCTCAAGTTTCTCAAATCCAAGATTATAAATAATCTCTCTAATATCTCAACAGTCAAGTACCCCTACAGCTTTTTTGGAAGCATTCTTCCCTTTTTCCATGTGAGCACACATTCTCTTACTTTTCTTACACTGGATAGACTTAGATGTTTTTATCTTTTCCTCCCCTTAGGACAGTAATTGACTGGCTAATAAAAGGTCCCTATAAAAGCCATGAGAGAAAAGGAAGGTGAATGAAATTTAGAAGTTGTTTGTATGTATTTCTTGCTAAATGCAGAAAAATCATGGAGAAAAAAAAAACAAATTACTTGATGTGTAGCTAACTTGTGTAATAGAGTAACTGGATCAATTGCTCCTTTTTGGATAATGTTGATTGTTGCCAGTTACTACATATTCACTTGGTGTAATGGTAAGTGTCTTATCTGGCTTTATTGATTTTTAAATCAAGTCAAGCTTGGTGTTTTCAACAGCTCTGTTTGTATCCCTCAAAGCTAAATCAGAAAGAAATAAGACAGTCAATGAAAAAAAGTGAACATTACACAACTTTTAAGAGAAGCTAATCACCATTCTGATAAAAAAAAGTCTATTTTCCTACTTTCAACTTCCCAGTTTTCCATTCATGCATACCCTGTGCATTTTGCCAAGTAAATTATTGTGCTTCTAGAGCAAAGAACACAGATCAAAGCAGCATCAACATAACTGTTACAAAGAGCTGGATTTACTAGAATACACAAAGTCTCTGACCAGAATTAGATTCTATTTTCCTGTGATATCAGCAAGGACAGAACAATAACCACAACCTTTTTCCTTCGACAAGCTGAGATTCTTTTTACTAACATAACAAGAACTCCACTACTCATTTTCACTTAGTTGTTATGATTGTCATAATCTCATACAAAACCTTTAAACCAGAGCCCATGGTACTCCTATTCCAATCTTGTTTCCATCTCAGATGACAAAAGAGAAGACTTGCTTGCTATAAAAGATATTTAGGAAGGTTGGAAGAGTTAGATCTAAGACTTAATTATCTTTAAAGAGATAGTGGGGCTAGTATGAGCTTTATTCATAGATTTAACTCATCCAAAGGGAAGTGTTTGAAACAGCAATGATGTGTGTGGCATCTATCCCACTAGGAAAGCCACAGCCAAGGGATTATTGTAAAGTTGTATTAAAATTGGGTATTCTACACCAGGCTTGTCAGTTACCTCAGTGCAAAGGAAAGGTAAGAAGTGAAACACCAATCACTTGATAGATTAAATGATAAATTACTTTTTTTATAACCACACAGCAAGCAAGAGCTAGGTCAGAATACCAACTGAAATGTTTCTAAGTATAAAACTTGCAGAGTGATAATCAGTATTCATTATGGAAACAGAAGGCTACAAAAAGCAATATTCTGCAAATTGTTCCACATTCAATACTATTTAAATATGTCCATTAATTATACAAATAGAACAAAGAGTATGCTTAATGACAGTGGCACAGGCTGGAAAAGAAGATGAAAAGTTCTCTAATAGCTACAGAAGTCTGAAGAGCAGGGGTAGAAATCTAATGAATTTCAAAACTTTTACAAGAAATAACCATAGAACTGTCAGGGTTGGAAGGGAGCTTAAAGCTCATCTAGCTCCAATCCCCCTGCCACGGGCAGGGACACCTGGCACTAGAGCAGCTTGCTCCCAGTCCCAGCCAGCCTGGACTGCAACACTGCCAGGGATGGGAAGTTGAAACACAAGAATGGGAACAATTATTGACTAGCAGTTTGGTGGAAATTATATAGGAATTATACAGTTACAGAAAGGGTGATTATTCTTCCATGGCATCTCATCTGAGCTATAATGCGTCCAGCTTTTAGGTCTCAATAATTCATATTAGAACTTTTCTCAGTAGCTATAGGTTAGAAACAGCAGTAAATTCTCTAAAGATTGTGAAAATTTTCCAAGATGAGACTTGAGCAATAGTTTAGACACTGCACTTCTCAAAAGATCAAGGTTTCAGAGGGCAAGACACATTAGAATCCCAGACAACACCAGGGAGAACGCCTCAAGATGTTCTGTTCAGACCAAAAGGAATCTTCAGATGCCTGCAAGAGTACTGTAAGAAAGGGCATTTCACCATAGCTTTTTCATATTATCCATTCAATTAGAACAATGATTTGAGAAAGATCTATCAAAGTAGGCTTCTCATTAGTTGTGTTTACTACTAAGTGAAGGTATTTCACTTACTTCCTTCTTATATCACTTAAAGTGTTCAAGCAATTGAAACTAAACATCTTAAGCAAACCAAGTGAGACTCCAGTTTTTTTAAGCTCTTGGATTAAAATTTTAGTCAAAACTTTTGCTAGTCTCTGGATAATGAAAATAAGTTTGGTAAAGATAAACTGTTCTGTCAACGTTAGTGACACCTCTCCCAAAGGACAGCTTATCAACTTGCTGTTTTAGAGCAGCCCTGATATAGAGGATATGCCTTGGGTAACCTATTGAAAATATAACCAGATATCACCTTGTTCATGCATACTTTTATTTCACAAACAGAAAAGATAGTTCCTAGTTTGGCAGCAAGATCTCCTGAAGATTCCAGCTGTGTTTTCCTGTATTTGGAGAAGAGCTTCTGCTCCAAATGTCTCCTATGGGCACTAAGAGTTAATGGCATGAAGTGGTTGCTTTAACACTTGGAACAGGGTTTTTTATCATCATCATTTGATTTATGTTCTACCAACAAATTAAAACACTCCTATCAGTATCTCCTTGAAAATCCTATCCAGTTAATAGCGTGAGCAACAAATACTCCAGGTTAAGCAGTTTTAGCCTTTAATCTTCAGTGATTCATTGCACAGCCCTGAACAAATGACAAAGTATGATCTTCAAAACTGACCAAGTACTCTACAGGAGAAGTTAAATTATCTCCTTGAAACACAATAATTTCATAATTCACATGGATTCTGCAAAATTGAAAACATATGACAACATTTTGACAGCATAGAGAAGCTGGATGTACTCATAGTTGGACTTGATGGTCTTAGAGGTCTCTTCCAACCTTAATAATTCTGTGATACTCATTCTGGGCATCTCTCTGTCTAGACCTTCTCTACCTTTGGAAGAAGATATATTTTAATGGAACAACTCTAACAAGATTATTTCTGAAGAGTTCAGATAAGCCAAGGAGAGAGTTTACCCTCATGCAATATAGGATTTCTCCTGCTAATTCTATTCTAGGCATCAGATCTCCTGCTTCAACAACATAATTGCAAGTGGCTTCACTTCAGCAGGAGTCAGTGTCCTAAATGTGACATCTCTGTGTAAGGTAATTTTGTGTAACTAATTAATCTACCCTATACTCTTCATCTTGAACATCCTGCTCTCTGTTCTCATAGAACAGATTTTTGAGAAGTCCTTATTTTTCCACTCCAAGCCTAGTCTGATAGAAGCAGTGCTTATTCCTAACATGGTGCTCTGCATTTCTATGTTTCCCAGATTTCATCCTGCAACTAGCAATGGCCATTTTATACAGATAAATTCCTACTTTTGTTCTTCATGGTTTCTCTTCCAATTTTAGATTTCAATAGCCACTGGGGAAGAGATGATCTCTGTAACATTACCAGATGCATACATGATCACTGTTAGTGTAATTGCTTATCTTCTGAAAGAAGGTAAAATTCTAGTTTACAAAAAAAAACCTACTCAAGAAGCCAGAGCCAGACAGGAGAGTAACTTTAAATAGTAACTATGTAAATGACACTTCTCTTCCACCTTTTATATAAGAAACAACCAACAGCCAAATTAGGCAGTCAATCAAAAACTAGCTAAACAACACACTTCTGCATCAATTAAGTAAGAAGAGTGAGAATGAAGGAGGGAGAGAGTCTGTGTATACTTTCAGTGTAATACCTGTACAACCACAGGATATAACTGAGAGGAAAATAAGTTGAGAAGAGTCCAGTTAGAAGGTTAAAAGTACTGTGATTTGGTTACAAGGCAGGGAATATCCAGAGGTGGAAGGAACCCACAAGGATATTAAGTCCAACACCTGACTCCACAGAGGGCAAGCTAAAAGTTAAACCATATCTCTAAGAATATTGTCCAAACACTTGAACACTAACAGAGAGCTGGGGCTGATTAGCCTGGAGAAGAGCAGACTGAAGGGGTATCTTATCAATACTTATAAATACCTAAAGGGTGGGGATCAGGAGGATGGGCCCAGGCTTTTTCCTGTGGTACCTAGTGACAGGACTATAGGCAGTGGGGAAAAAAAAAACAACTAGCACCCAGGATGTTCCATTTGAACCTAAGGAGGAACTTCATTCCTTGGAGGGTGCTGGAGCTCTGGCCCAGGCTGCCCAGGGAGCTGCTGGAGTCTCCATCTCTGGAGAGATTCCAAACCAGACACATCCTATGCAAGCTGCTCTAGGTTGCTTTGCTCTTGCAGGGGTTTGGACTAGATTATCTCCAGAGGTCCCTTTAAACCCTTAACACTGATTCTGTAACAGGCTTGGGACCATGACCACTTCCCTAAGGAGGTTTTTTTCCAGTGCTTGGCCACCTTCTCAGGGAAGAGCTCTTTCATAATACCCAATTTGAACTTCTCCTGATGAAGCTTTAAGCCATTCCTTCACATCCTAACTAAAAGAATAGAGAGTTTCAGGGTAGATTTGGGAGAGAAGGTAATGCCATTCATCCTCCAGCATATGCCTCACTTGATCTTACACAAGTTAGGCAAAAAATGAATTGGGATATAAACAGAGCCTCTCTAGTCAGAAAAAATACTACAGAAGAACAGAAAGATCACAGAAACCTCTGTCTAGTTTACTGCATCTTGCATTTCAATGAAGGCCACAGATATCCTTCTTGTAACTATCTGCCTTACTGAATATAAACAAGGGAATTCAGGAGAAAAATTAAACTCTGCTTTACAGAAAAAAAACAACCAACCAAAACACACAACATGCTATTGTTATAAAATACATATCCCACTGAGTTAATCTAACTCAAGTTTCTATTTGCATAAATATTCTTCCATCTCACCAGCAATTTTCCTGTAGCTCCAAAAAAGAAGAGAGATGTCAGAAGAATAAATAATTCATAGTAAATCACTAATCAACAGCTGAATGACAGAGTCACCATCTTTCAGCAGCAATACAAATAAACTAGTATTTGTAGAAAAGCTCTAAGTTTGAGGCAATTCAACTTGGGTTCCAGCTTACAAGAACTTACTTTGGCACAACAGGATAATTTTGCAGCAAGACAAGCAGCAGGTCAAACCCTATAAAAGCATACTTCTAACAGGTCTCTGCAACACCTTAATTCAGCTTCCTTTGGCCCACAATCCATAAGGTTGGAAGAGAGCTCTAAGCTCATCAAGTCCAACCATCCCTATCACTAACACACCACTCAACCATGGTCTGAGTAGAGCATCTATATGTTTCTTAAACACCTACTCATGATTGATACTCAAGCATCTTCATCTCCTCCTGGAATTAGGAGTTGTACAAATTTCATGGGAAGCACATGTAGCTCATGTAAAATTATTTTGATAGCTTACTTGAAAACAAAGAACCCAACAGAGACTTTTCCTAGGGTTTTTCTAAAGATAGTACTTTCAAATTCATACATGCTTGACTTGGAATAATAGATTGTAAATTCATATCAGATTTTCAGTCTAGTTAATTTGTCTGACTTGAAATTTCTTCATATTGGGGTTGTTTTTTCTTAAGAATATTTGGAAAACTGAGGAATTGAGCATTTCTTACAAATTCTATTCCAATGATACAAATTATTATGAGGCCTTGTAAATGTTTTCACCCAAAAAATCCTTGTAGGCAGTGAGATTATTTTCATAAGTAAAGCAAGAATATATCTCATTCAGAGTCAAATACACTTAAGAAGTTTAAAGAATCCCATAAAGACTAAGAAATTATTTAAGATAGAATAAAAAAAAAGGCCTTTCAGAACTGTCTCTTGGTTCTCTCCTCAAGATTGTTGTATTTTCCATTGATTGCTGCAGACAATACCAATGTTGGATGGAGTAATGCAAAGAGGTTTAGACTATAAGGCACCTAGTCTGCTCACATGCAAGGCCCAGGCTGTCCATGTTCACAGAAATGTCTGTACCACATTACCTAGAATTGAGCTAGGAAAATGTTTCCAATACAGACATGATTAATCTTTTGCCTTACTCCAAAAGATTTCAAAATTAAGATCTGGATAGATTTGGAGCAAACTTTTTTTATCATTCTATTTGGTCTGGTGAACTAATTCTTCTCTCAATTATTTGCTTGTACATTATTAATGTTTTTGCTTGAACATTATGACTTTTTTTTACTTCAAATACTTATGGCACTTTGAAGTATGTAAAATAATCAGAAACCTTTAAAAATGATTTTATCCTAAGATACGAGTGATTTCATAACATGGAGAAGTCAAGAAAAAATATTAGTTAATAGAAAACCACAAATCATCAATTATTCACATCATTTTAATCAAAAACCTTTTGAACAAATCACTATTGGAATTAAGACAATATTTTTTCCCCAAACACATGTCAATGTCACAAGTTGCCTACTCATTTTTCTCTCAAGTACTACGGAATCATTGTTCTTGTAGCCACCAACCTGTATCACAGTTGGCTACAAATAACACTTAAATTCTTCACTACATGACACTTCTTCACTATTTCTCCAGAATTCAGTTCTCTGAATGTTTCATGCATGTACATATGCTTTACACCATTTGTTCATAAAGTTAGACCTTAATCAAATGAAATTATGCTTATTTTAATGGTTGATTAACCAATGTTTAAGACATCTATAATAGTTACAAGTGGCAAATTCAGGTAATGATGATAAACAGCCTTAAGACAAGAAAAGATCTCCTGGGCCTGGTTATAACCCCAATATCCAGTGGTGTGTTTGCAGTTTCTGTGGGATAACAGTTATCATTAAATCTGTGAAACACTGGTCTTTACAGAATATTAATTTTAAGGAGGTTAAATGTGATCAAAGTAAGCTAAATCATTCAGAGCACTAAAACATGTCAGCTCTGTTAAAATGCATAACCTAACAAACATTTTACTACTCTTGTTTCATCAAACTATTTTCCAGCATTGGATTTCTTGTTAACTAATCCCAAAAGGATCATGCATCTTGATTGCCTCCAGTTATCAGGTTTTGTCTTTGGATTAGTGTAATGTTAATCTGCCCACTACTATCTGAAACATCTCAATCCCTGGTCCAGCTTCTGCCCTTTTCAAGGCTCTCAAGCTTTTCCAGTCTTGCAATGTTCTTAAAACACTTCAATTGCTATCCTTACATAAGAAGTTCTACACCACTCCAATATATTTTGTGGGTGTTTTTCTCTAAAAGAATAATGTGTCTTTACCCACCATACCAAAAGGTTATTATTTTTCCTTGACAGTTTTATTTCGCTTTCAGATATCTAGTCATAAATGTTAATTCAGATCAGTTATCTTTTTTCTATTTATTATGTATTCTTTTGTTTATATTGTCATTTTCTTTTCTCTTAACTAGGCTTTAAAAAATAAAACAACATTAAAATTATCTTTTCCATTTGGAGAATCATGCTTTTCAAGTAGCTACTGAACTTTTCCTCCAAGTAATAGCCCATCATTCACACTGCATTACTTTTAAATGTTTTCTTCCCATATCATTACACAAGGGAAAAATCTGAATGCATCAGAAGGAGTTATTTCACACTTGTGACACTGGTAGTGAGAAATGTATTCTTTTTCTATTAGCGTTTGATGTCCTGCTTTGCAGCCACTGCTGAACTTTTTGGGCTGGAAGTTAGCTTAAAGAAAACAGAAGTTTTATATCAACCTGCACCTCAGGAAGTTTTTCATCATCCTCATATCATCATTGGCAATTCAGAACTTAATTCAGTCCAACAGTTTAATTACCATCCCTGGAGGGGTTTAAGAAACATTTAGATGTGGTACTTGGGGCCATGGTTTAGTGGCATAGGAGTGATAGGTCTGGTTGGACTTGATGAGCTTAGAGCTCTCTTCCAACTGTTTTGGTTCTGTGAAATATTCTACATCTTTTCCCTCACATTATTTAGCTCATACTCTTCACCTTCTCCTTTATGTATCAGGTGGAAACTTTGGCTTTTGGTTATATTTTGGTTTTGTTTTAAAGGGTGCAGCAACATCACATTTTGAAGTGGTTCTGTGATGCAACTTGTGTAGATTAATTGGGAAGCATATAGCTCTTTCTGAATGGAGCCAATACCACTTTGTGGTGGTGACCTTATTCTCCCACTTACAAGTTTACCAGCAAAATAGGATCTCTGAATAACAGCCATAAGAGGGTCAACTGTGATGATGGCAACTCAGAATAAGCAGGTTTCTACCCTAAACCAGAAATCATTAAAAGGTGAACGTATCTTAAAATGCTGCCCACTCCATTGATCATTTGTTATCCACATGAGGTTTCTTGTCCTTTAAGCAAAACAATGTGGAAGTGGCTGCATCCTGCCCTCAGAAAGTGGAGTGTGGTTTTACCCAGCTGAACAAACTCAGTCACTACCTCAAATTTCACTGTATTTCAGAAGGCTTATTGACTTATTGTCAGCCTCTGACCCCAACAGAGCACTATCTGCCTGAACTAAAACTAAAGTTCTCTCTATTCCCCCCATTAGGGCAAGGGAAAACTTTCATTTCTTTGGTATAAAATTACCCAAAACATGTAAGGTAAAGAGATAAAAAATGTTGTGTTAGGTTCATTTGTGTTTTGGTTTTTTTTTTTAATACAGCAATATCTGGTAGGAGAGTTTCTGTGAAGTATGACATCAAAAGAATTTTTATAAGCAGCACTGGCAAGAGAAAGCTACTGCATATACATTGTTGGGAATACCACAGTGACAGTATCCAAATATTTGAATATGAGAAGACAACTCATTCTCTATTACCTCTTTACAATTCAAGATGCCCCCAGTAAAAACTAGCTGATTTTTAATCAAGTATTGCTCAGCCCTAATATTAAGGGCACTATCAAGAGATCTAATCTAATTGAAAAGATATCTCTCCCTGCATCTTTTTCTAATGGTCTTGTTGAACCCAACAATTAAATCCTATTTTCTTTCTGGAGGCCTAATGATTTGACATCTCACAATGCTTGAAATTATTGACATGAAAAGCCACACTAAAAACCACAGAAGTTTTTTTTCCCCCCACATGCGATTAAAAAGCTGAAAAATATACAGCCTGGGGTCATTCCTCCCAATTTGATTATTATTACAGACATTCTTTGGAGCACTTGAACAACAACTAAATACAGATCCAGCTGTTTAGGCAGAAACTTGGTAGTATGAGCATCTTGCAAATTTATTTATCAATATATCAACAGAAAACCCACAAACAAACAAAAAAAAACAAACCCCAAACAGATGGCAAACACCAAAACAGCCAATCCTAATAACAACTCTTGTCAAGAAAAAGACAAGAACCCCATACCTACACTCCAGACAGAACTATCAGTACTGATTTAAAAGGGTCTCTCAGGATGTTAGGCAGAAGTTGTTGCCCAGGAGGGTGCTGAGCCACTGTGCCAGGTTGCCCAGAGAGGTGGTGGCAGCCCCAGCCCTGGCAGTGTTGAGGCTGGGAGCAAGCTGCTCTAGTGCCAGCTGTCCCTGCCCATGGCAGGCACAGGGGTGGCACTAGAGGAGCTTGAAGGTCCCTGCCAACCCTGACAATTCTATGTGCTGTCTCCATCCTGGTTTTCAGCACACAGCACTTCACCTAAGCACTGTTAGCCAGGATTAGCCTGTACACAGTCTGGGTAAGGCTCACCCAACTGCCTTAAGTTTAGAAAGCTGATCTCTATTCCTAGGTTTCCTTACACAGTTCTACAGTACTTTCATAAGGAGGTTTTTCAGAACAGTTTGATTCACGTAGAAAAAAAGTCACTAGGATCACCTACTGCATCTTCAGATACAAGTACCAGCCTGTCCCTTACACTTGGATAAATGTCTAGCTCTCCAGGTTATCTGCAGAGCTGAACACTACAGAAATGAAGCAGCACTTGCAATGCTTTGGCTTATCTACTGCTTTTTGTAGGCAGTGGTGTGAAAATACAGACAGCAAGACTAGTTACAGAGAAATGTTCCCAAGCAAGATGAACAGAGGAGAACATCCCACACAGAGTCACAGAATCATGAAGGTTGGAAAAGGCCTCTAAGATCATCCAGTCCAACCATACCTATCACCACCACGTCACTAAGTGCCATGTTTATACATCTTTTTAACCCCTCCAGGGATGGTGACTCCACCACTGCCCTGGGCAGCCTGTGCCAATGTCTAACCACTCTTTCAGAGAAAAAAACATTCCTAATATCCAACCTGAACCTCCTTTAGTGCAACTTGAAGCTATTTCTTCTTCTCCTATCACTGGTAACCTGAGAGAAGATGCCAACCTCCATCTCACTCTAACCTCCTTTCAGGGAGTCGTAGAGAGAGATAAGGTCTCCCCTGAGCCTCCTCTTCCTTAGATTAAACAACCTCAGCCACTCCTTATAAGACTTCTTCTCTAGACCCCTCATCAGCTTCATTGCACTTCTCTGGACACATTCCAGCACCTCAGCATCTTTCTTGTGAGAGGCCCAAAACTGAACCCAGTATTCAAGGTGCAGCCTCCTCACTGCTGAGTACAGGGGGCTGATCACTGCCCTAGTTCTGCTGGCTATACTATTTTGGATCCAAGTCAAGATGCTGTTGGCCTTCTTGACCACCTGGGCACACTGCTGGCTCATGTTCAGCCAGCTTCAGCATTCCTCTATCCTGTGCTGTGTATCATCACATCCTGTGATGCTGAAAGTACCCTACAAAGCTGATAAGTGTACTTAGAGGTCTAATTTAATCATGTATGCTGAAGGCACCCATGAACATTAGATGCTGTAAATTACCAACCACACTTATCTCCTTTTGAGTGGCTTAAAGCCCTAAGGCCCACAGCTGGTAGCTAGGCCAAGCTTAAACAAAAGGTTCCCAATTTATACACTGATTTCATTAACAATCCATGCTCTTGTGTTTATTCAGACTTATAGATATATTTCCACTGCATTATCAGACAGAGTAAGCAGAACTGGAACTTCAGCTGATAACTTGCAAGCAGTTGACCTGCTCAAGTTTCAACCACTTCTTCAAACTACAGGGGTTTTTTTGCTGGGTAAATGGAAAGTAGTTAGGAGAAATAGTCACATTGTACTTCAGGTTTAAGATGCCATAAGGAAAACTCTTTCCATCTATTTTAAAAAGTCCTTCCCTCTCTGGCATAGTTAATGCAGGAACAAACGTAATAAATAGCACAATACATCCAGTCTTCAGTACAACATTGCCTCAAATGATTGGCAAGTGGCTGTAAACATGCTCATTTAGGCTTTTGAACTCTCCCATGTGAATGCAGCAGCACAGTTCTAAATGCTTAAGCAGCAATTGGGAAAGAACCCTAGAGCTGTGAGTTTATGCAGGTGAATGCCAGTGTGTCTGTACACATGCACTTTTATTTACACCTACATTTATCCATCCTTCAGGAGTTATCATCCTCATTGCAGCTACACAGGATCCCAGCCTCTGCCCTGCCCCTCCATACTCAGGCTCCCCAACATTACAGCAACAACCAACCAGGAATAGTTGTTTAAAATATGCAATGAAGCTATACCTCAAACATCTAAAGAGAAAAGTAATATAATACAAGATTATTCCCTAAAATAATTCAATATATTAAAAAAAAAAAGAACAGAGACAAACCTGGATACCCATATTAATTCCAGCTATCTCACAAACCAATTGACCAGTGATCTAAAGCTGGTAATGAATTTTAAATACTTTTTTAAAAGTTCTCACAGGATTAAAAAAAAGAATATAATGCTTGGAAAATCATGACTTTTTGTTGTTGCTTTTGGTAGTGGTGATTTTGTGTCCACATTTTCACATGGAATTAAGATCTGAAGAGCTCATTGTGACAATGATTAGAAGCAATTGCTCCATAAAAATTACCTGAGTTAAAAAAAAGGGAGTTTTTCTTTAGTCTGCCAAAACTGACTTAAATCAACATAGCTTTGAAACTTAACAGTGACATGTACTTATACTGCACAAGATCCATTTTTAATGGAGCTAGCAGAGAAATGCAGTTCTGCTACAGATCATTACAGCATACCTCATGAGCCTAGTTCACTAACCCAGTCAGCTGCAATTACAAGTAAGCCATCCAAATGCAAAATGCCTCTCTAAGGATGGTATCATCTTGTCTCCATTTAGCCTGTATCTGGGGCTAAACTCTAGCAGTTGCTCTATCACCTGATAAGCCCTCCCCAACCAAGAAGATCTACAGGTTGGGATGAAAACAGATTTAATGAAACAACAAAACTGATATCAATATAAAGTATAAAAAGTTATACTCAGCCCAGTGAACGTACAGCAGCCACAATAAATAAGAAAGCAGTCCTCAGGAGCAGGAGAAATAAGAGAAGCAGAGTCAGGAGTCCAAACAGCAAACCTGCTGTTCCCGCCAAATATCCCCTTCTATAATGAACATGAGATTTATGGGATGGGATACACCTGTAGCCAATTGAGCTCAGCTGCCCTTGATGACTCCACTAATGACCTGCAGACCATGGCTGGCCTAGGAGTCTATCCCAGCAACACTAGGCCACATGTGGAGTTTCTCTGCAGTAAGAGAACCCAATTATTGATATGTGGCACCTGGACTATCTCATGTCTCAGGCACTGTATTGGTTGCTATATTTCTTTATAAAGCATTGTTTATCTGCGTGAAGCACACTGTGGTAATGAAAAATAATGTCCACTTTAAGAACAGAATGTGAATCCCAGAAAAAAGCTCACCAAGTTCAAACACAAAAGAAAGACAAGGACTTCCCTTGATAAGATTGTCCCAGGTGGGACTGAGTGTCACTTGGCTTCCTTCCTCTGCCTCCTAGTTCTAAGTTCCAAACAAGGCTCCAACTCCCTTTTCCTCTACAAGTTCTATCAAACTCCTTCCAAACTCTAACAGCCCTTCCTGAAACCCTTCCCTTTTTGGTTTGTATTTCTGTCATGGAACAGTCAGAAAAGGGCAATTTTTCTTTATTAAAGGAATCTTCTTGATCCTAATGCCATGGCATTCTTGTAATCCACCAGAAGGTGGTGAAAATGATGTCAACACAATGCAGCTCACGACTCCACATTATGATTTGATCTACAAATTGAAATCTTGTTTTCTTTATGGGTTACACTTAGAGAAATTTGACTTTATTTCCTGAACTTCACTTAATGCCTAAGTAACCACACACTTATTGATTCTGAGTAATCACTAATTATTCAAAATAAATCATTCAAAATTAAATCCAGTAAGCTAGGGCATAATACTGAATGAGAAAAAAAAATCATGTATTGAACCTAACAGTCAGATGATGATGAAGTTAGGCTGCCAGGGGAATGTAATGGAACATGTTATTCAGATAAGTAGAGATAGATTTGGTTTGTGGCTCAGCAGACTGAAAAACAAAGAAAAAAACCCCAACCAACAACCCTTTTTTTATTAAACTTTTAACATTCTAGGCATCTTAGTATTTTTAGCACCCAATCATAGAAGTTTTCCTGTCTCCCAGGTTTACTGACAACAAGCAGCACATAAAGCACAGGAGCAAAGTCTTTTTAGAAAAGACTGAATGCTGCTATTTTGAAAGTAAATTACATGATCAAAGCAAATTATGTGGGTGGGGATTGCAGTCTTCCATCATGCCTCAAGCCTGGTGAGGGACTTCAGAGTGTTCTACCAAAAGAAACATTCTTTATACAACAGGTGTGGATGAGGTAGAGCTTAGAAGCTATTTCACCAGTTTGCTGTAGCTCTTTTCTTCTGACTGCAACCTGATCTCATTTTAATATGATATTAGAAATGCAGGAGCTGCTTTATTGTATCAAACTCATATTTCAAGTGATACAGGAGGGTTGATATAATGATCACTAGGTGTTCCACAAAGACACAGAAAAACTTCATGTTGAATCAAGGAGAAATAATTCCCTGCTGCTCCTAATTCAATATTGCTGTTTAATAGTTGAAGAAGTGTTGAAATCCTTCAGTATAAAATTTCTGTTCCCCTTCAATACTCTTTTTATTAGTATTATATCCCTGAATAATCTCAGTTTTCAAAAACTCATTCAGATTAACTCCAAACTCAGAGACAAGTAAGAGACTCTTATTTTCTAAATCTCCATGCCAGGTATTAACCACTAACCAAGATCACTTGGTTACTGCTAAAGATCCAAGGATTATTACCTTTTACTGAAAGGGTTAAGTCTTGGCCCAGGCTGCCCAGAGAGGTGCTGGAGTCACCATCCCTGCAGGGGTTTAAGAAACATTTAGATGCTCTGCTTAGGACCATGGGTTAGTGGTATGGGAGTGATAGGGATGGTTGGACTTGATGAGCTTAGAGGTTTTTTCCAACCTTCATGATTCTGTGATTAAAAAAAAGGAAAAAACCTTCATAGGAACTATACATATCTTCACAGTAAAGTGACAAGAATCTTTGAAAGGCACATTAAAAATCTTAGTGTTTTCATTATTATGGATCATATTAAAATATTGCATGAAAAAGTTAACCAAATTAGCAAGAAACACAAACTATTACAAATTTGACATTTTTGGGTTAATACTTAATATTCATTAATATTGATAGAATTCAATCTTTGTTTTCCTTTCTTTCTTCAATGCATTGATTCTTCAATAATACTTTTTTTATTCCCTCTCATCCAAAAGACTGGATGGAATCTGATAATAAGATGTTCTTCATTTATGCATTTCCTACTGCTTAGAAATTGCTTCCTGCTTTTCTGTAGCAGCCCAACACCACTGTAAATTATAATAATCTGTAATAAAGAGTAAAGACATATGGCAGTACACAAGTACTTGAGCAATTAGCTCTGCATGCTTCAGCAGCTTTGCCAACAGTTTGTCAACATTCTTGTAATTACTACTACTCTTGATTTCTTTCACAGAAATTACTTTATGATCTAAGATATATTTTTCTTCCTGTCTTTTGCAATATAATAAATATGCACCATGTTATCCAGCAGATACTGAACACAGAACCATGAAGGTTGAAAGAGACCTCTAAGCTCATCAAGTCCAACCAAACCTATCACTCCCATGCCACTAAGCCATGGCCCTAAGTAGAACATCTAGATGTTTCTTAAACCCCTGCAGGGATGGTGACTCCAGCATCTCCCTGGGCAGCCTATTCCAAGACTTAACAACACTTGCAGTGAAGAAATTCCTCATTATATCTAATCTAAACCTCCCCTGGTGCAACTTGAAGTAATTCCCTCTTGTCCTCTCACTGTTAACCCAGGAGAAGAGACTTACCCCCATGCCACTCCAACCTCCTTTGTGGTGGTTGTGAACACCTTCATGGTGTTCATGCTTAAGATACTTGGTGAATAGTTGGTACAAATGGTTTTGATTTTGTTTGTTTGGGGTGGGTTTTTTTGTTTTTCTTTTTTAAGACACTAAGCTCATTGAGGTAATTTGTATAAACTACAAAGCTTAGGATGATGTTTGCCAGCCAGCTTGCTCAAGGATGCAATATATGCAGCACTTGACTGTGAAAAGTTAGAATTCTTTTATTTCTCTAAAGCTTCCCTCTCTTCCCTTAAATAGGAAAAAGTTGTCTTGCCTCAATAAAAAAAGATCTAGCATACTAAGGAAGATCCATATGCTCCTCCAACTAAATTTTACTAAATGATTATGGCATGCTTCAAGGGGATGTAGGTAGCTAAAGAATTCATCTTGTCTATAGTTTGAAAGCACCCAGTTACTGGTGAAAGCAAATAACATTCTAAACTGCACCAGAAACACTACTGGCAAATGTATGATACTTGAAGCATATCTGCTTTGGGCTAGTGATTTGAGTCATGTAACCTTTATAATAACCAAGCACAAAATCAAAGATCTTAGATTTCAGCCTTTTAACTGCTAGTTCCTTTTTTCTCTCCACGCTCTTTATAATTCTCACAAGCAACTGTTAGTCTTTGGAATATTCTAATATCACTATTACTTAATAGATACTACCAGTAATTCTCTACTTGACACTAAGAATAGGTTAAGAAATAGACTAAGCTTCAAATAATAGATTTTCTATTTGAAGTTAGTTTGTTTAACATATAAAACATCCCCACTATTCCTTGAATAAATAGATTATACTCAAGCAGTATAGATAATATAGTTTACTACCTACTTGTATAAATATGTATTATATGTGGATATATACTTTTAGGTAAAATTCCTGTGTCTGTGTGAAACACCACAACTTTGAACACAATCTACTGAACATGGCCAGGAAGACTCCTTAGGTATGAATCATGTTACAAAGGAACATGCCTAGTTTCAACCAGAGCTGCCATATATCAGAACTACAGCCTAAATATCTTTCATATAGCAGCACCACTGAGCTTACCTGCAGAGAAATACACTTTATCTGCACTTTCACAGCATGTCTGCACTTACCACTACTCACATATCAGAGGGAAGGAGTTATCTGTGCTCTGTTGAGTTGTTGACTTTGTCAAATGCAGCTTAGCTTCAGTACAGTTCAGCTATAATGTTCAATACATTATTGACTGTAATTGCAGTCATTCCAGGCTCTCAAAAAGGCAGTTTATGTAACATTACAGGTAGCAGAACATTCTCCCTGACTACAGAGCCTAGCCTTTTTTAACCTACGTTACCATTTGAGTTTTAAAGCCTGAATATATTTTAGTTTATAAATATAGATGTCTTTGCAGAAGCCACAAACAGTTGTCTTGCTTTTTTAATTCCATCAGGAATAGGGAGTTGAGTGTGTTTTATTTAAAAAAAAGAGTTTCTGAGACTACCTTAGACACAGACAAAATATATGAGACATTCTGCATAGCACATACAGCAATAGCACCCAGAGGGAAAATAATTACACATACTCACTACTTAAATGCCTAGACAGATCTACAGCATGCACTAAAGGTATCTTCTTTCCATAATAGACCTGAGTCATTATTCACAAGCCTTTAAAGAAGATTCATAAGTTCATGTTCCTGAATTTTTGACTTCTTCCCCCAAACTACACCCATTCATCTCTTTAAAGATCTTGCCACCCCTATAAGCCTCACTTCCCCAACCTTCAAGTCATTGTTCACGTTTTGCAGAGCTCTGTACCAAGGGCAGGTGGCTATCAGCAGATCACAAATGGCACTTCCTAAGGGTTTACTGAGGTTTCAAACCATTTGTACTCTTACAAGCTGCAGAAACATAAAACTTTTTTCCTCTGTCTTTCAACAAGATAAAGGTATGATTAAAGTACCTTTTTTTTAGTGTCTAAAGGACAACTCGTGCACCCAAAATGCTCATTTGTTTCTCCCTTTGTAAACTAGTTGGTCTAATAAATGATCTTATCCCTTCCTATAAGCCTCCTGTTGCTTATCCTTAAGTATGATACAGATATCAAAGACTAACTTAGACCAAACTGCTTTGGCTTTGGATGTGGGGAGCTTCCACACTAGAAAGGACATTCATTTAAATGGGTGTGGAATAATGAACTGAATCATAATTCAAGTCTCCAAAAGTTCCTAGATTAGTAATATAGACTTCCCAAACTTCTCAGCTGCTTCTGAGACCTAAAGTTGGAGACCCCTGAGATGATACCTTAAAGCAAGGTCTCTGTCTGACCTGCACTGGACCAATTATACATTATGAATCCTAAGTGTTAGAGTAGAAGATTAACTGTTTCTGTTAGCTGTATTTGTTTAGGTTGTATTTTCACTTAGGACTGAGCAGTAAAATGTTACAGTTCAATTAAGTACTGACCAATTGTTATTTTATTTAGACTGTTAAATAACAAAGGATTTGCCCTTGGCTGGCAAGCTGCAATGCTAAAGTGAGGAGGAGGAGAGGGAAAAGCAGAAAGGAAACTGAAGATAAAAAGGGAGGATGGGGGGAAGGAGGGAAAGGGAGAGTGGGAAAAAACAAGTGACAGTAAGAGAAAGTGACAGAAGGTGACAGAAGGGAGCTTTGTCCATGTAAACAGGAGTAGGAATGCTGCTGATCTTGGAGGACTAAAGTTCTTATCTCCAAGTATATAGTAAAGCTAAGGCCTCCCTCGTTTCAGAAATCAGACCACATCAGAAGGTCAGATCCAGAAACTTCAAAATCACAGAATCATAGAATTGTTAGGGTTGGAAGGGACCTTAAAGCTCATCTAGTGCCACCCCTGTGCCTGCCATGGGCAGGGACAGCTGGTACTAGAGCAGCTTGCTCCCAGCCCCAACACTGCCAGGGCTGGGGCTGCCACCACCTCTCTGGGCAACCTGGCACAGTGGCTCAGCACCCTCCTGAGCAACAACTTCTGCCTAACAGCCAACTGAAATCTCCCCTCCTCAAGCTTGGATCCATTCCCCTAGTCCTAGCACTGCCTGACAGCCTAACAAGTCCCTCAGCAGCTTTCTTGTAGCCCCTGCAGATACTGGAAGGCCACAAGAAGGTCTCCTCTTCATCCAAACCCTTTGGAGTACAAATAGTAAACCAAGAGTCTACAATTATTCATTATGCTTATTATGGACCTAGATTATTTTTTTTTAAATAACCTTTACTGTGACTCATTCACTCAATTAAAAAGGAGTAAATTCTAATAAAAGGCTTTAAAAGCCTAAGCATCTGGAGTTCATCTGACCTTAATGACATTACTTTAGTATATTCATAGAATCCTCTGCTTATATATGCTCCACATGCTGCAGAGGGTTTAAGGAAAGCCTCTACAAACCCTGCCCAGTTCTCAAATCTCTACCTGCCAAAAATTCAAGCATGCTGCAAAGGCATTAAACTGTGCTAGCCCAACGGCTACATGTACTGAAAGAAGCCTCCACATTGGCAGGGTCTCAACATTGACCATGACTGCAACTCATATACTCAGAAGGGTAAGTGGACTTCCCAGTAACATTTATTTATCATCTCTAATACTGTTGAGGCAAAGAATCTTCTGTTGGCTCAGCTAGAGATAGAAAGTACAAGAAAATCCCAAAGGAAAAGAGCTATGTTATATTTTGTTTACTGAAATTCAGTGACAAGATAGCCAAGTTCTTTTTCCATACGACTAAACAAGTCTAGTGAGGTAGTAAGCATGGACCACACCTATTCTCTGAAGGTAATGGAGATCACAGCTGCTCCTTTCACAATACTCAGCTTTTGTCATGCTACACAAATGCAATCCTTTTTTTTTCCTCCTTTCTGTACACAACATTTCCCTTTTACAACATAAAATCAGGTTTCCAAAAATGCTGGTCATATCCTGTGCCCTTGGAGATTTGAGAGAAGAACTGAATCCTTTCCCACTTTTCCCCAGAAAGTTCCATGACACATTGGGCAACCCACCCCTTGTTAAAAAATTGGTTTTTGCAAGGAACATACTAGATCTTAAACATCCCCCTGCCTCACAAAAACCTATTAAGGGAAAATTCCTCTGGGACAGGAGGGGGAAAAAAAATGGGAATAACTAAAAAGTTGTCTGCTGCTGGTGTGTGTTCTACTAGATTTGGTTTATATCCCAGTTCTGGCAAATTTAGATGCCTTAAGGTCTAGTAATAATAATACACAAAATCTCAATGAATTTTAAGAGGTTATCACTTGGCATTAGATAGTATCTTTGCCTTAGAAATACAGAAGCTAAATTCCAGATATGATGCTCATTTCTTGGGCTAATTTATGCTGTGCAGAAAGATAGAAATTCAAGTAGCTGGAAATAAATGAATCAATAAACCTCCCACAGCAACCTTTTCTCTTTCTGCCATCCTGAGTTCCTAGGCATGTGTTTCTCACTCCATCAAAGCTGGCATGTTCTCATCATCTCTTCCCTGACACTGCCACCCTACAGCATGAGAAATATTTTGTAGACCTCAGGGGTTTTTTTTATGTGCATGTAGAATCGTCTGAATTATCTAGATCAGATCAAATTAAGTGATTCTAGGATAAAAACTATTATTTTGACACTACTGCAATATAGGAAGAACAAGGGTTTCCTGTTTTAATCTCCCCTTGGGTTTACAAAAAATAAAGACACAGTTATTTTCTGAATTCAACCTACATGTATTTCAAAAGGAGAGACAGAAATATGCTTCCCTCTCCTTTTATAATAGCACTTTTTAACTAATATCACTATACTGCAAGTCATATTTTACTGATGCAATTTCTTTACAGGAAAGCTGAACTATAAAGCAAATTAAAGCCATGTCTCTCTCCCTCTCTGAATATAGCTGTGTAATAAAGAGGCTAGAGAAGACATTGGTAGTTGGCTTCTATTTCCAGTTTTACCACTGAAAACCTGAGTTCTGTCTCTTTTTATCCAGTCATATAAACTTTTGTTTGCCTGCAGTACTTGTAGCAAGACACAGACAAAATATGGCCATCCTGGAGTACTCAGAAATGACAGGGCTTAAGCAAAACAGCAAGATTTCAGCTCTAAAAAGTAGGTCTCAGCTTCTGGCTGTTTCAATTCTGGTTATTTCAGCTTCAGTCTTAGCAATATTACAATATTGCTCACTTTCTAACACTTCACTTACTGTCACCTCCACCAAGTGATATAAGATTTGTCACTCTTCCACATCTAATAAGGCTTCAGAAATACATTGCTGAAACAAACTGAACAGCTTCAGTACAGAAGAATTTACCCATATTTGCCCAAGAGGATTTAAATTCATGTTTTCTATCTCCTAGGACACGGGTCCAAATTCTAAATCAGTTGAGAAGAAGAAGGAGGGAGTAGGTATTTTCATTTTTCTTATTCAACTTGTTCTCCTGTGAATTCCTGGTTAATATTCTAGTAATATTAGTAATAATAGTATATTAATATTAACATATTATTAATGATCTATTAATTTGGCCTAGAGAGCAAAAGGAAGCATGCTTTTCCAGACATAGCCTACTCTAATCTTTCAACATGAGAAGTATATTATAACTTCACCTATATTTTTCTGATAGCTATTCTTTCTTTGCCATCTTATCTATACAATATTAGTATTGACCTCAGTTACTAATTATCAAATCCACTACTCACTTGTATTAGCTCTTTCCTCATTAAGGTGTCAGAAAAGAAAGTGTTTAAATCGGGGGTAGTTAATTTCTCTTTAGAGCAAGTCTCCTTCAGAAGGCAAATGGGAGCACCTCAGACATGCTGTATGAAACAAAGTAAACTGTATTAATGATTAATAGAAAGAATATCTTCTTAATCAAGCTATAAGTCTAATATCAACTGGTATAGATACTTCCCCAGCACTTTGTGTCTCAGTGGCTTGAGTTTCTGTGCTACCTTTCTTTTTATCATTATGCTTCTGAAATGTTTATTGAGTTGTAAGAGCAATAGAATGCTAAGACACATAGAGCATAAAAGAAAGCAGCATTCCTCTCAAAACCTTCTTGATTCTTTACAAATACAAAAATCCTTTCGTGAGATGGGGGACTAGTTTGTATCTCTACATATTTTAGAGAAGAAAGACCCCAAAGCTCTCTCAGCGTAATAATGAATTGTTGACTTTGGAATTCACATCTAAACTTCCCATGGAAATCTGCCCAGGCAGAAAAAAAAGGAAAAAAAGAGACTAGATCTTGGTATTTTTATTCATCAATTCTATTCAGTACTCAGAGAGACAGCAAAATAAATACTTCTATTTGTTTCTACTAAATTCTGCTGTTGGAGTTTAATTCTACAGACAATGTAATCTATTGTGTATCATTTTGAGTAAATGAGAAAAAAAAAATAAGACTTACTTTGAGGAAGCCAAATCACAGTAATTTCATCATCATGATGAAAAGTTTTACTGCCATTGAAAAAAAACATGAAAGCAGTTACTTAGCCTAAAGATGCTGCTTTGAGTAAGAGTATGTCTACATTTAAATGTGGCATAAAATAATCCTTAACTGCACTTGAACTAAACAGTCACGTAAACTGTAATTGCTTCTCATTTGGAAGGGAGTCTACACACAAAATTGAATACAACAATTATTCCTTTTGGAATAGGGAACAGTTCATCACAGATTAGAGGGCAAATAGGGATAACAGAGAGCATCCATTTATAACAGAGGTTGATTTTGGATCCAAGCTTGTTTTATCTGGCATATCAGCAATACTACAGGAAACCATAGTCAGATTAGCATGCAGAAGGTTGAAAGCTTCACAACATTATCAGATTTCCCATGTTGCTTTCTGTTGCATCATCTTCAGAGGGGTAAGCAAATCCGGATGCAAAGCTAGGACATTATTTTTTAACCTTTATTTAAATTTATAACTTCCTGTGTATGTTGTTCAGATACCAAGTTTGCAAGAGGTTGTTGGCCAAGACAAAAAAATGTACTGTGACCTGATTTAGAAGGACACTAAACCTCTATATCCTTCATGCATTACTTGTCCTTCTAGGGTCTGCTTCTGCAAACACAAAGCATTTTGCTAATAACAAGAGCTGGATCTTTTTCAGAAATCTCATAGTAAGCATTTGTAGAATAAGAACATATAAAGTGTAGCAGTCTATAAGTAAAAGGATAGCATCTCTAACTATCTACACAGCACTTTCTACAGCCAGCTCCACCATCCTCTCCATGATGCTGTGTGTTGCCTTACTACAAACATCACATTTTATAAATACAGACTTGATATGTTGCTATTTTCTAGCCTATTTTTCTTTTCTAGATACATGTGGGGGCTAAACATCCATGGTCATAAAGAGTGCAGAAACAGGATATATTTGAAATCTACATATCAGTACATGATGGTGTGCATTGCTTAAAAAGCACCAGCCAAAAGAGTTTCCTGGAATATTGTACTGGAATATTCCTATCTTGGAAGGAAACCTGATCCCAGCCCTTCTCTGTTTGGGTCAGTATGATTCACACAGATATAAGACAGATTTATTCATAGCATCATAGAAAGACTAAGGTTGGAAAAGACCTCTAAGCATCAACCCAACACTCCCATGCCACTAAACCATGGCACCAAGTGCCACGTCTAAATGTTTTTTGAACCCCTCCAGAGATGGTGACCACCACTGCCCTGGGCAGCCTGGGTCAATGCTTAACTGCTCTTGCAGGGGAGAAAGTGTTCCTAATATTCAACTTGGACCTTCCCAGGCACAAGTTGAGGCCATTTCCTTTCGTGCTATCACTAGATACCTGGAAGAAGAGACCAACAGCCACCTCACTCCAACCTCCTTTCAGGTTAGGCAGAAGTTGTTGCCCAGGAGGGTGCTGAGCCACTGTGCCAGGTTGCCCAGAGAGGTGGTGGCAGCCCCAGCCCTGGCAGTGTTGGGGCTGGGAGCAAGCTGCTCTAGTGCCAGCTGTCCCTGCCCATGGCAGGCACAGGGGTGGCACTAGATGAGCTTTAAGGTCCCTTCCAACCCTGACAATTCTATGATTCTAAGTAAACTATATCAAAATAGCTACAGCCTCCTTATTTGTTTCTCCTTCTATCAGTCTAGATTGCCACAGGCAGGCTCCTCTGTCTGCTTTAAACTGCATGGGCTGTATCTCAGGCCTATATCCATACTTTAATATTAAAAAGACAGATTCATTCAAAACTGTCCCCAAATCTGAAACTCCTAGATAATTCAGTTGGAATTTTAATGCAGCTAAGTCATATGCAGCAATTCTAAACACGATACAAGTTGTAATTTAGGTAAAGCAACATACATTGTGATGAAATCAAAGTCTTCCATTGTATAGTAGAGCACAATGAGGACAAATATTGAGATAAGAATATGAAAGAAGATTTTACTATGATATAACTTCTACTAACAATAACTAGAGTTAAAATTTTAGGGGGTTAGAACAACACTGCAAAGATATTCAGGAAGAAAACAGGTTGTGCGTGTTTGTTAATTAAAACAAACAAAAAAGTATATTATTTAAAGCAAATACACTCATTTTCTTTCATGCTAATTACATTTCCTAGTAGAAACAAAGGCTGAGAAGGATCATACCTTAAAATCTCCTTAGGTTCAGTAAGTCTAAATGCACTCTTACATATTAAATCCACCTTCAAATCTAAAAGAAGATAAGCTTTCCGACTAAAAATGAATCTAAATGCTTTTAGAATAAGCCTCTAAAACCTTCAGCTTACTTCATAAGACACTTTATCCAGTAAAGGCTGAATTTCTTACTGAAGTTCCTTTCCAATGGTAAAAGTTAGCAGAATTACTTGTACCTAAAGATCCATACACCTCTTAGAAATTACCACTGGTCAAGTTTTTCATAAAACATACATACATTCATAAGGGCACATGCAGGAGTGAGTCATGTTCATGAAACAGAAGATTAGGATTCTAGAAGTTCCATCTGATGACCATATTTTGATCCTCCCAGATTTAGAACAGCTGTTTCTTCAGCTGATACAGTGAGAACATCCCAGCTTGGACACAGAAAAGTTTAATCCCTAACAGAAGAGATTCCTATGAACCTGTAGATGTCATTGTAAAGAGCTTCCCCTTGCATGCTATTTTCACAATTAGTTCATCTTAAAGGCTAATTGGTTTTGTTCAGGTATCACTAGAAAGTCAAGGGAGCTGATCCAAAGATAGAAATCAAGCTTTATTTTAACAGGAAACAACAGTAAATGCTTCTTTCTAGCTCTCTGTAACCACTCACTCCCTAGTTTTCAACTCCAGCTAATGCTTCAGTTCAACTATTCATTCTGACAGCTCTGGGACCTTCTGGTTCCTCTTGTTCTTCCAGTCATTGTAACAACAAATCACTTACACACACACATGTTCAAGAGAACATTAAGGCAGAACACAGTGTTGTGTGCTCCTCTTATCATGACTACAGGGAATTAAACTCCAGCCACAAGGAAGTTGGTAAGAATTTCACTATAACTTCAAACTAACATAACTTTCACACTAAAATGAGTCCATCTCACACAATATTAGTCATATTACTCAGATATTTCAACTAATTGCATTAAGGAAAAAAAAAACAGATAGTGAATGACAGAAAACATTCTTTGTACTCTCTGGATTAGAATTAGCAGGGAATACATCAGTTCTGTTTCACCTCCAGAACATAATTGTACAGGAACTGTCATCCTGCAGACAGCTGCTACATCTTTAAACTGATTCCAGAAGCGATTTAAAAGTCTGTTGTGCAGAATATAATGGCTTTTTAACATGAAATTGAATAATTACTGGAGTACATGAAACAGATTGAGTCATTTCACCTCATTCTAGATTGTCTTAATAATGTTGACTTCACTTTGAAATTCAATGATATATTACAGCAGCACTTAGATCAATTAATGGATTCATTCATCAATGGAATTTCAATTAATTGGAAATATTTCTTTTCACACTGTGCAGCCAAGATTCCTTCTAATTCCTAGACACAACTCTATTTCATGGGACTAGAGGAATCCAAACCAATTCCCTTCACATGCTGTGTTGAAGGTGATGCACCTGAGCAGTATAAATGCTCCTCCAGTCACATTTGACCCTGGGGGTCTGTAGAGTAATCTCAGGCACATATTACTCAGCTTTTCTTTCACAAAACTGATAGCCCATTCAACAGCTACTGGGAAGAAAACTCTCTGTTGTCACAACAGCAACATATAAATATAAATAAAGGCTGGTAATAACAGAGGAAGAGAGGTAGTAGTCAGAGTCCACATTATGCATGTTATATTAGGAGTGTTTTCACTTTACACTTACCAACAAGCTCGGGCAACAACTTCTATCAAAGGTGTTTAAACTTTACTCTTCCTAACTCAAACTGCCTGTGCAGTGCAATTTTCTGTGCTGTGACTCTTCATCTTGCCAGGCATAATTCTTCCTATGAAAACATTTACAACTAAAATGAAGGAAAAGGGAGACAATGAGAACTTCTTGCACGAGAAACATGCAACTGGTTTGTTTCACAAACACATAGAACTGAGGTAAAAGATTCAAGGCAGAGTCTGCATTTCACCATTTCTGAAGCAGACTGCCTGCCAATTCTCTCATCTTCCACAGAGATGGAGAAATGCACAGGAAAAGTGATGGTCTATAAATGACTGTAGAACTGGAATTCCTCAGGACTCATAGCACCTTACAGTTAGATATAGGCAGAACACTTGCTGCTTACAGGATCTTTAATAATCCTCATGTTAATTGAAGGAAAGAGGCTCTGCAGACCACTACTAACATTACAACAAATTACTGAAGAGTTTCCATACAACTAATGTTCATATCTATCAATTCAGTTAAGGCTAATTCCATCCCAGCCACGCATGCACCTTGTCAAAACCTCTGTGAATTCTTCCATTAATGGAGCTCTTCCTCTTTTTTCCTATGATATCATAGTTCAAGATACTCAGACACATTCTCAAATACCCTTCTGAAAAACCCAGCCCAACTATAATAGCTCTTATTAATAAACTTAGTACAAATTCCTTGAAGGCTTATCCATCTAAATACACAAAAGCCACTCTAGCTCTTGCCAGCACAACATATTTATCCATGTATTTAACAACTCTCTTCTTTATCAAGTCTGCAAGTGTGTTCAGCTCTAAAATTGTAGTTGAGTTCACCACGTGAGACCTTTTTACATATTAGCCTCATATTTGTCAGCTTGCATTTCCCCTCTAATGAGGCTCTTCATATAACCTGTTCAATAACCAGGTGTATAATGCCATTACTCTAACAGCACTTCCACACCAAGTTCTTTACATCCTTCCATAAATCTCAGACACCAATGCCCCCTAAAGCTACTGAGCTGATAGCACTCATCAGCCTTAACCAATCTATAGCTAAGCTGATTCCACAAACATTTTCATGCCACCAACAAATCCCATACCCAAAGCTGATAGCTTAACAAATCAACATTTCTATCCTCCTCTATCTGCTGTTTAGATCAAAACCCTGAGGGCATTAGTTGTCTGTGTCCTCTGTAATGCTAAACACAACCAGAAATTACTGTATATCTTCCATTAGTTTGCTCATCATCACCATTTTTCTCTTGAACTACTTTATACACATCATATAGCACCATGTCACCTTCTTTATATATGACACCTCTAGTTTAATCCTAAAAAGCCTGGGATACAAGGGACAAGGCTTAATAGCAGCAAAGGTTAATTTCTGAAGGAAAAAGCTTGGTTTATCAGCAGTCAACTCACAGAATATCTGACTATTTTTATTTCCACTCTTACAGAAAGACATAAATAGCCTTCTATCTCAAACCTTTACCCTCAAAAAGTACCAAATGTTCCTGAAGCAATGTTTTTAAGATGAGCACTGTCAACCTGTACATGTGTCAGTAAACAATGCAGTGAAATTAAAAGCCACAAGGGACTAAAACAAAAATCAGACTTTGTATAAAGAAAAGCACAGAAATACTACAGAGACTATATACTAGTGGCATAAATGCAAATTTACTTTTTTATGTTATATTATAGGAATTAATCAAGATGAAAGACAACAGATGAAGGCAAAAAGCAGACCAGCAAAAACAACTAGCTGCATAAGAAGCTGTGAATCACAGAAGTTTTAAACAGATATTTGAGGTCAAATAGATACAGTAAGTAGAAGCAAAGTAGTGTACGAAGAGCCACAGATGTGTTGGTATCACGAAGAACCAATACCTTAGAGCACAGCTGCATATCACAGAATCCCAGCATGTTAGGGGTTGGAAGGGACCTCTGGAGCTCATCTAGTCCAACCATCCTGTCAGAGCAGGAGAACCTAGAGCAGCTTGCACAGGATGTGTCCAGTTGGGTTTGGAATCTCTCCAGAGATGGAGACTCCAGCAGCTCCCTGGGCAGCCTGGGCCAGTGCTCCACCATCCTCAAAGGAAAAAAGTTCCTCCTCCTGTTCAGATGGAACTTGCTGGGGGCTAGTTTGTGCCCATTGCCTCTAGTCCTATAACTAGGTACCACACAAAAAAGACCTGTCCCATCCTCCTGATATCAATACTTATAAGTACTTAAAGGGTGGGTAAGATCCCCTCTCAGCCTGCTCTTCTCCAGGCTAACCAGCCCCAGCTCTCTCAGCCTCTCTGTGTAAGAAAGGTGCTCAAGACCCCTAATCATTTCAGTTAACAAGCTATGAAGTTGATACAAGCATTTACCTATTAATTTTGCTGGCAAATAACTGTCTTGTTCTCTATGGCAAAGCTGCAGCTGGGGGAGGAAACTGCAGCTGCATGGATAATCAATGATTATAGGGTATGCATGTAAAAGCTTCCCACCTACTCTGAAGTTAGAAAATATTTTCCATATTTACTATAGAAGCATACCAAAAGTGACTGGGATGGAGAAGTACACTTACACAGACCCTGACCCCACACAGCACAGATACACAGACCCTAAACCCATACACCACACAACCTTAACCCAATGGAACTGATTTAGAAGGCTTATGCCCAGCTGTAGAAAGACACTGTGCTTCAAAGAATTCAGTGTGCATACTACAAATACAGTTTTTAACTAAATTGAGGGGATCCCATAGAAAAGAAAATCTTTTTGTGTCAGGGCTCCTTCTCTCTTAAAAATGAATGAATAATAGAAAATATCCTCTAAATACACCAAAATCAAAGCTAATGAGAAACATACTCTGATTTATGCTGTCTATAGGAGTTCTTATATTCACAATTGGGTTTTTTCCACAATGATCATAAAAAGTGACTAAAAACTTATCTGCAGAGATGAAATGGTACTGAGATTTCCTTTCTTTTTGAGTAGTATTAACAAATTGTCACTGTTGTCAGTGATGGCTTAAGGTTAAACACATGAAGTGGTCTCCTGATGCTCTGCAATCATCCTTTTTTGCTGCCACTCCAGAAAATGCATAATTCACACAACAGCAGCACCCTCAGATCACCAGCTCTGGGGTTTGCACATATATGTTCTATTCCTGGTGGATTAAAATCTCAGATTCAAATGCCCTCAATGCTTTATTTAAGTAACTTTGCATATTTTAGGAGGCATGGATTTCTTCTTGTTTTGGAGAGCTCTTTGGCTTTCAGAGGAATCCAGATTACTCATATTCCTTGTCACTGCAGACAGGTTTAGCAAATGCATGAAATAGTTATCACTGCAGCATGGTATTTTTATCATACATAGTTAGAAGCAGAGTAATATGTACAAATAATGCTATTTATTTATTCCTTCTCTCAGCCTAAATGTTATTCAGCAGCAAATGTAGAGCAGTAGTTCTGCATTGTCATTGCAGGATATACTCCAGGAAAGTTAATATGTAAGGCACTTCCCTATAATAGAGATGATCCAGATATTTCTGTGGAAGAGGATTACAGGCTGTGGGAGCAGCTAGGATAAGCAAAGGAATACACGACTATGTACAGCATCTTCCATCAAAACTTCAAGGTAACCTGGCTGAAAGTGGCATCTAAAACCCTTCAGGGTTGGAAAAGACCCTTGGGATCATCAAGTCCAACCATTAACCCTACTCTACAAAGCTCACCCCTTCACCATGTCCCCCAACACCACAACTAAACAATCTCTAAACACATCCAGGGATGGAGACTCAACCACCTCCCTGGGCAGCCTAGGCCAGTAGTATAGTGAAATATAATACTATCTTTAGAGGCACTTGCCAAACTTTTCTGATAAAGACTACTTCTGGTTTGTTCTACCTGACCTCAAAGGTTGTCCCCACTCTTTGGGGTAGGTGGAGAATGACAAGACATAGCCATTTTTAAAAGAATTAAATTATACAGCTTTAAAACTATGAGGTTTTAATCCTATTTTGTTCACTTTTTTGGTAATTTTCTTTTTTATTACATCTTAAATCCCTGAGTTATGACAGTAATAGATAGACATGTCAGTTGGGACAGAACAAGGCGTTGTAATGGTATTTGGATAATCCACTCTGCAGGAATGTTCATTATTCTTCCTGAGGTTTCACAAGAGTTCCCTGGCATAATGCTGCTACAGCTGCTTTACAGTCTAATGTTATTACAAGGGCTGATTCAAAGATAATGTCTGCTAGAGGAATCTGGCAGGGAGCAGAGTCCTAGGAAAATCCTTGTGATGCTAAGGTGTAACTAATGGAGGCTGAAGGGCTGAAAAAAAACAGGGTGGGAACAGCTATTTGGTTTGAGTTTTGCAAGAATCCTGATAGATCTTTGTTATTTATGAGAAGAAAAATCACACAAAATCAAGATACTTTTTCTGGAAAACTTATCATTTGTCAAATCCAAATAAATAGTGGACAATACAAACCACAAATAAAATCTTTAAAGGGCCAATTTCTACCTTACACATGGTATAGAAGTAGTCCAAAATCATTTCTATTTTCTTTGGTACCTTTCTCATCTATATTTTTGGATTGGGGAGAATATCAGAAATGTGGAAAAGCAGGAACTAGGAACTGGCTGTCAACTACTGAGTCATCAGCAGCAGCCAGCTCATAAATTAGCTTTATTGGGAAACATCAAGGAATTCCCTTTCCTCTTTCAAACACATGGATGGAGTCAATATAAAGCATAGCAAACATAACATATTTGCCTGTATTTTACATCTGTAAACAAGATTTTGTCTTTATTATTGTCAGGGTAGCTTGAGTTAGCATGTGACATATGAGCTCTCAGATATCCTAGGAGAGAACTCTCAGTAAGGAGAAAAATGTCCAATAATTAAGGGTTTATCATGTAGGAAAACAATTGGGAAAGAAAAGGAGATAATCAGGTATGCACACTGGTTCATATGTGCATAGATCTGTGCCCTCTCACCATTCCTGACACATATAAGGAGTTTGGACTTCTTAGGGTGAGAAGCAACCCTGCACTAGGAATGTATGCTGTCTCATTTCAAAACACTACAATCTCCACAAACTGTCAGTCCAAAGAGCTGGATAAGAAATTAGAACATGTGTGGGTGGATTCCTTCCTCCAGCCTGAATTAATTAAAAATGATTGTTTGCTCTCTTATTTTAAAGCAGATTTCTGGAACAGGTTAAAGAACCACTGTTCTGACTTTAGTATTTCAAGCCTAGTAAGCAAGGCTCACTAAGAAAAGCTAATAATAAGGGGTTTAAACCTAAAGTGCATCTTATGTTTTTATTTGTTGCTGGGAGAAATTCACACATTCCTGTACAGGACCTGCCTCATTCTCTTTGGCTGTGGTTATTTCAAGTTAAAAGCATGTACACAAAAAAATCACACGAATTGATGTCTCCACTCAGTCTGGGCAATTCTACCTATTTCTAATGCCTTAGGTTGGCCCTTAATTATTGTGTTTTCCTTTCTCACCTTCTAAACCTGGAACACATACTGATACCATCTGCTTTCATTTTCTCAATCAGAGATTAAAAGAAAATCACAGAATCATAGAATTGTTACGGTTGGAAGGGACCTTAAAGATCATCTAGTTCCAACCCCTGTGCCATGGACAGGGACAGCTGGCACTAGAGCAGCTTGCTCCCAGCCCCAACACTGCCAGGGCTGGGGCTGCCACCACCTCTCTGGGCAACCTGGCACAGTGGCTCAGCATTCTCCTGGGCAACAACTTCTGCCTAACAGCTAACTGAAATCTCCCCTCCTCAAGCTTGGATCCATTCCCCTAATCCTAGCACTGCCTGACAGCCTAACAAGTCCTTCCCCAGCCCTCTTGTAGCCCCTACAGATTCTGGAAGGCCACAAGAAGGTCAATAACTTTGAAGGAAAATGTTCTTTTGGGGCTGGTTAATCCCTCTTGATCAGGTAGCACTAAATAGTCCTAAGAGAGTTTCTAGCACTGATCAATCTCAGTCTTGTATACATACATTTTAAACAAAGAAACAAAAATCCTGATTTCCAGATCACCAAAAGATCATCTGCAAACACCTTTAGCAGCATATAGAATGACTGTGAAATGGGTATGGATAGAATATACTATCCTGCAGTACACCTTGAGGGAACAAGGCTTGTTACCTGTTACAAAATCCTGAAATTGGATGCTCTAAAAACACACAGAGGATTTTACAGATTGTAACACACCTCCCCTCCACTATGGACATATTCTTCTTCATATTCTTGAAGCCAGAGCCCTACATGTGTTGACTAACCAGAATGGATCAGCTAATGGCTAAATTCTACCTTTCCTTTCATAGATGAGAAAGTACTCTGGGGCTCTTTCTCCCAAATAGCCATTGATTTTCAGTGATTATCTTAAAGATTTCTACATTGCTTTCAAATTTGGTTGATATTGGACAAGAGCTTCAAAATTTATTGAGGTGAGAACAAGCTGATAAACAGAGCAATCATCTAAGCCTTGTTCTCTCAGGGAAATGACTGACATTAGTGTTTCCAATACCACCTAAATCATTCACAAGTATTCTCCAAATAAAGTCAGCAGTATGTCTGGAGTGGTTAAATGCATTCAGGCATCATGGAAATACTTTCTATATCAAGGTTACAGCTTGGGTTGGTCATTTTTGAACACTCCAAAAGTATTAGTCCCTAATAAATAAACAGGAGATTTGACTTTTGCTTCATCAAATTACATTAACAAAGCGTTTGGGTGTTGGGTTGTTTTTTTTTGTCTCCAGAAACTGAGAATCTAAGTCCACACAACATTCTTCTTTCTTCATATGTGAAAATGAAAATTATGTCCCATTATCCTCCTCTCTTGACTTTTCAGAGTGTAAAATAGGCACACATGTATGTGGGAAGGAATCTTGTAACTCCTCATTTCTACTGAGATAACAGAGAGAACAGCTTTGAACTAAACTCTGATCATTCATTAAAAAACTCTACACCTACAGACAGACTTAAAAATATTGACCAACCTGCCACCATCCATTGCCTAGAATACACCACTAGTCATATTCTGCTAACACAAGGCTGACTTTCACCTCTCATTGCTCTTTCAAGTGAGAAATATCACTTCAACTTTATAAGCATCTTATATACATCACCTCTTGAAGTCAACTTACACTTCTGATTTGTGAGCTGCTGAGAAACACGTGAAGTCCCTGAGTTATCCTCACTGATGCCAGCAGCTGACACCACAGAGCCAGTTACTGTGCAGCATATGTTCCTTAGCCCTGTCCCTCCTCCTCACACCTTTCACACATCCATAGCTTTAGTTCTCTTCCATGATAGATACTTAGACCTTTGAATAAAAGGATGAATTCTTCAAGTTCAAAAGCAAGGTTTTTATTCCTTTCAAAACTACAACTAGCCTGCTTCACTCATTCCACAGGAAAAAGGATGAAACAAGGTTCAAGATTCAAAAGGAATATTACCTAGCACTTCAATACATTTCCTAGCTGCAAGTTAGGCATATCTTTAAGAAACATTGTTCTATGACATTGTTAGAAAGTGTCCAGGCCTTTCTGCTTCTCATTCTTCCATTTGACCAGAAATTCTACATGACTTCTCACTGTTCAAATAACAGAAGACAAATAATATGTGGAGCTGGGGAGGAAAAAAAAAAATAAAAAGAACAAAAAAACAAACCTTAAAATTAACTCCAGGTTTCTGACCACAGTAAGTGTTCTACCAACTTAAAAATGACACAAAATCATCAAAAAAAAAAAAACAACACCCACAAAAAAAAACAGAATTACAGACTGTTCTCATCTTTGAGGTGCAAAATGTTCCTAAACTGTTTTGTTCTAAAAAACCAACATGGGAATTCACTGTGATGTCTCAAATACTGGGTTTTTTTTTCAAAGCATTGCAGCTCTGTTACATAATTTGCTCTGCAGACATCTGACTGGTGCTAACAATTAGAGAGCAACACCCTACCACCCAATGCTATGTTTATTGCCAAACACCTAGTAAGTGGAAAAACAAA
Source organism: Bucco capensis (assembly GCA_013396975.1). Classification (NCBI taxonomy): domain Eukaryota; kingdom Metazoa; phylum Chordata; class Aves; order Piciformes; family Bucconidae; genus Bucco; species Bucco capensis. The sequence continues at coordinate 317,915 of VWZO01000488.1, read as the reverse complement.
ACTTGTAAGTCCAAAGGTATAAAACCATGGGGCAAGGAACATTCTTGTACATGTTAAAAATCCCCCAGGACTTGGGTGAAATCAGACTTTTCAAACTTGTTGCTTTAAAGAAGATTTTATTACCTCTTTGCCCGACATTGATATTTACATAGTGCTAGCACCTCCTAGCAGCTGTAACAGATCTTAGAAAGCAATTTGGAAAGCAGTAAATGGCTTAAAAATTTGGCAGGCCAGCACTTGAATTCAACTGTGAGGTTCACGAGGTCCTATCCTCACATTATTAACATTTAATTAAAAGTCCTAGTGCTCCTCACTGAATTACCAGAACTCAGTTTTAACATAATACCAACAAGACACCCACTTCTCCTTTAAAGGGAAAATAATGTCCATATTCCTTCACTGCAGAGGTTAAAAACCCCATGATACTGCATGAAGAAAAGGACATTCTCTAAAAGAGTGTGTGTGAGAGGGAGGGAGGGACAGAATATTAAAAGAAATGCCAAATCTAGCATTTTTTCTAGCTGAAAAGTGAATCAGCTAGCAGGGGAAAAAAAGAGGGGGGGAAAAAAAGGCAATAGGAAAATGAATGAGGTAACATATTTTAAACGTTCTACTTCTAAACTCTCCGTCTTCAATGTTTACCAATAAGTTATCATCTAAACATAGTCTAATACTGGATGAATTTTTATCTCCACAGAGACTTGATCGACTGTCGTTTATCCTCGCACAGTAAAATTAGCATGGAGTCAGCTGCTTGAGCCACTTTTTTTCCTGAAATGACAGCACATTATGTTTTCCAAAGTAAACCCTAAAAATTCCTACTCCAAAGTGTTCAGCCTATAGTATGACATCAAGGTCAAACAGAAGCTAGCTACTATTCCAGTTGCTTTAATTAGTTTTATTTTAGCACACCCATGGTATCTCCTTACTGAATTCTTTTTAGCAAGGCTAAAAATGTAAAGAGAAGCAAATGCTGGCACCAGAAGGAATACTCTGAGCTAAAGAATGGTTTGAAGGATTTCCTAGAAAGCTGATAAATTTAATACAGTTTCTTTCTCCCATATCTATACGTCACCCTTTTTGATCTTTCCACATGATAGTGACTGATAAATCTAATAAACAAAAAAAACCTCACAGTGCCCACACACCCAAACACTGTATAATGGGCAATGATGGACTAGATGATCTTTAAGGTCCCTTCTAATCCAAACTATTCCATTTTTCTATGATGGTATGGATAAGTCATCAACTACTCATGCTGGGTACAACTGATTCTGTTCTCATTCCAGTTGTAGTTAGTTTTTAACACCATGGAAAGCTTTGTTACTGGATATGTGCATCAGATTTTGATGGATTGGATTTGATAATCTCAGAGGTCTCTTCCAGCCTTAATGCTTCTGTGAAATTGAACCCTTAAGTGCAAGTATCCCCCTGCATTGCTTTGGACGAAGGCTACCAAGCTGCCCCGAACCACAGAGATGCCAACAGACACAGCACGGCAAGAGGACTGCCAACAGGAGAACCTCTAAACACTAGGTGACTCTCTGGGGACTAGGACACATCATCCCTAAACTATAATCAGTACGATCTGCCCCTGTGTGTTCGCTCACCACGCAGCTCATCTGCCCTGAACCGCGACTCTGCCTCCCGGTAGATCATTAAGGTTGGAAGAGACGTCTACGATCAGCAAGTCCAACCATCAACCGATCATCCCCACGCCACTAAACAACGTCACTAAGTAGCGCATCTATACGCTTTTGAAACACCTCCAGAGACGGTGACTTCCCGCCAGAAGCTACCTGAGGCGAGGAGGGGCGGGGCGGGCGGCAGAGCGCGCACCTTCCGCGGAGCGCTACGAGTCCCACGGTCCCGGCCCCAGGCAGCGCTGCCCCAAGTCCCCTCTATAGTCTGATGATTACTTGTCACGCTTAGTCCCTATAACCCCCGACACCCTCCCGAGGTCTCCTGAGCCGGTAGGGGCAAGCTCGCCGCCTCTCTCTCCCTCTATGGCTTTCCGCGCCGCCCCCCACCCCCGGGCCAGGGAGAGTGAGACTCAGGCTCCCCCCGCTCCCCTGTACCTCTTTGCAGCTGCGGCGGAGGCTGGCCTCGGCTACCGAGCGCCGCCAGGAGCAGGAGGAGAGGCAAACTTCGCGGTGCCATGGCTCCTGGGCTACCCAGCTGCTGGCTCGTCCCGCCCCGGGGGCAGCCAGGCGAGTGAGCCGCAGCGGCCCGAAAGAGGAGAGGAGAAGAGACCCCCTGGTGCCCCGGGTAGGGAGCTGGACACACCCCTGCCCCCGCCCCGCCGCTCTGCCGCGCCTCCGAGGCCAGGCGAAGAGCCGGTGGGCCAGAAGGGGACGGAGGCAGCTGTAGGCTCCCCACGGCCTAATGCCCACCGGCACCCCCCGAGGGCTGTGTTCTGCCACCGGACAAACAGTGCCTGGAGAGCAACTGCTAGGGGGACCCTGAGCTGGACCTGTCCCGGGATGGGAAAGTGAGTGGAGCCTCCCTGGAAATTGACTGGTCGTTTGTCCTCGTTTGAGTCAGAACAGGACTAGATCTGTTCAGTACTTTTCCTTCCCAGCTCCGTCTTTTCTCACAGCATGTTCTCACAGAGTTTCTGCTGCCAGCAGTGACAACACTTGATGCGGAGAGTTAGTGCCAAGGCGTGGGCTGCAGACCAAGGGCACTGCTAACAGCTTGTGTCCCACCTTGGGGTGCAGAGTAAAAGGTTACACCTGTGGGGAGGAAGAGACAGGACAGGTGACCCTAAATTAACCAACAAGAGATTCCATCCCATGCATATCATATTCAATATAAAGCTGAGGGATCATAAGCCTCGAGTCCTCTTCTTCAATAGCCAGTGTTTGTTCTGCCTTCATCCTAACCCATGAATTCCTGAATCCAGTTCCAGAATTCAGCTCCTGAATCTTGTTCCCAGCTGCTGTTGAGTCCAGTCTGGGACTTCTGCCACAGCATCAATGGTGATAATGATGTAATTGCCATTGATATTGAGTTTTTATGTATTCTACATGTTTCATTTTATTGTCACCCTTTTCATTAAAGTAGTTTTAGTTTGGTCGATGGCTGGACTTGATGACCTTAGAGGTCTTTTCCAACCTTAATGATTCTATGATGCTCTTCACCTAAGGGAAGGCAGAGGGGTTAACAGAGAGTGTCTGACACTCATTTAGTGGCCTAATCCTTGACACAAATGAACTATTTTTCTAGTTATCCAAGAGAGATAAAAATACCTTTATGAGGTAGGGGTGGGAGGCAACTTCTGGGTAGGCAATAGGAAAACTGGAGTGGCAAACAGGCCAAACACATAAAAGACATTTTTCTTGCTGTGTCTAGGAGTAGCAAGTCAACACAGGGGAAAAAAAAATCGATATTACTGCTTGAAGGAAAAAGTAACTTTGCAGTAAAACAAAATGCTGATCAAAATCTATTGCATAGTTTCCTGAAGAAAAAAAAAATTAAAAAAGTCAATGAAAAATGGCTTTTATAACAAAAGGAAGTGAACAGCAAAGCTTTCAACCTGGGGATAAGCATGCTGAAGAAGTACAGAACAGTCTTTAAACAGCAAGCTGTGCTGAACTTTAGAGTGTGTCTGCACAAAGGCTGTGCTGTCAGCCTTTTTCTGACTGGCCTGGTCACCTCTGCCTCTTGCCAGGTCTCATAACACCATGCTTCAAACTGAATGCTCTTTGTATTTCATGTAGAGATTAAGCAATTATATGTATTTCCTGACACAAGTATGTATGCACACAAACACATCTTTGCTTGCTGGAGTCAACATTGAGCACAGCTAGGGATAAGTATGCCTAAGCCTGAGTTTGACATTGTCTATTTCAACTGTCAAACCACACAGCATTTTCTGCTGGTAGCTATGCTTGTTCCTCCAAATTCAAACCAAATCCAAGGAACGTGTGGCATTTTGTGTATAATAGAAATAGACTGTTACATCCAGCGACACAGCCTGCTTGTTTCTCTCACTGGTGTCCCACCCTGAGTAGACTTGTTCTTTCTCCTCCCAGTGACTGCTCACTCTAGAGGTTTCACCCCAAATGGCCTGGGCTCTGCTGTTGAGATTCCTGTTGCCAGAAGCCCATTGCTTCCATGGCCTTCTAGAAACTGCTGCTCCAGTACAGGGCAGCAACAATAATGCTCTTACACAGCTCAGCTAACTCAAAACACTTCAGTCGTCTTGCCAAAAGATGAGGTAGTGGCTTTCTGCACTTCTTAAAGGGAAACCCAAGTTCAAGGTTCATCTTGATGGTTTTCATCTTGTCAACTCTTTGGTTAGCTGTGGAAGGAATACACAGTCAGTGAGCTGGGAGAGACAGAGGGAGACAGTGTTCATGACACTGCCCACAGTTCTATCACTAACACTGTTTCATCCATAAAGTGTTTCTATACAAGCAGTAACAGTCCCTAATTGCTCCTGGCTGCTTCTCCCTCTGCAATTCTGCTCATGCAAAAATGTTGACTGTGAGGAATTTTCCATATATGCAAGAGGAATATGTTAGTGAAGTACAAGCAATAAAGTAAAACCACTTCACCCCAAGTATCTGCCTGTAACTTGGAGAATTCAGGGCCAGTTTTACAGGTAGAGAGTCAACTACATCCACACCAATTTGATTCTAAAAACACAACTGTTGGTTAAATAAGCACAATGGCAGCTGCTGCCTAAAAATCCACACTGGCATGAGTTGCATACTCCCCTAGCTGAAGAAGTTCTGCCCAGGGCTATGAGAACTGCAAGTGCTACAGAGGAGCTTGAGGTAATATCCAGAAGCAGACTGTGGAAACTGGAAGTGAGACCTGAAGACAGGATCCTCTGCTGCTTGGGAGTAGTCCCAGATATGGATTCATCAGTTACCAAGGCTAAAATGGGATAACTTTTGACTATATGTTCAAAATTATCTTAACCTTTTTATTTCTATCAAGAGGAGAGTCAAATTCACTCTTGTCAGTGTACCACCCTTTCATGCCTTTGCAGCTTCTCAGGTTGCTATTGATCTCAAAAGCTAGTGCTTTTTTAGTGCCTGTCCCAGCATCTTTTCTTCCTTTTGGGTGTCTGCCAAATATCTCCATGACTTGTGAATTATTAAAATCAACAGCATATTAATTGTAGTGGTCCCTACTTCCCCAAATATCAGTACTGCACCAATATTAAACCCAAGATATGTTATTTACCTGACTTTTTCTTTGAATTGGCTTTTCCTGCTGTTGAACCTGTAGGGTCTTTAATGTGAGAGGGCATTGCAAGAACTCAGCCTAGTTTCAGTTGAGCTGCACTCTTGTCATATCCAAGTACCTAACCACCAGTCAGAGCCAACACTGGAATCTCTGAAACTGGACAGCAGAACTATAAACGTTAATAATTTGGGGACACAGAGAGGCAAGATGTGCCAGGATAACCTACTGACTTACTAAAACAACAACTTTTTTCACATCTGAACCACAGAAAATAATTTGATACTATAAAATGCCAAGCTGTGTCAAGAAGAAGCAAGAGGAAGCTGCTCCAAAAGGGAAGGCAAGTTGGAAGTCAAGGACAACACCCAAGTAGTCAGGGCAGTGGCTTCACCAACAGGGCTTGACCCCACAGCTTGTTCCCTACAGGAAGAGAAGGTCTGAAGATGGTAACCAGGATAAGGCAAGAGTCCAGATCTCCAGGCGAGGAAACAGATGTGAGGTCAAGCCAGGAAGTCAAATCTGCAAATCAGAGTCAGGATCCATGAGGTGCAAAGTGAGGCACAGACATAGCTGCAATGTAGCACAGGCAAGAGACTGAGGGCAAGAGCTTGAGCTTGAATGCAACACCCACTCCTTAAATGCAGGGAGGCACCAGCAAGGTTTCTCCAAGCTCTTCCTTACACATCCAAGTGTCACCACTGCATGACAAAAGGCTACATGGCTGTGCCAGGTCACACAGGCAGCCAAACCCACAGGAGTGGGGAGAAGATGCCACAGAGCCTGTAGGGCCATGACAAGCTGGACAAAAGAGAGAAAGAGATGAAGCTTTTTAGCTCTAGCACTGGCTAAAGGGGCAATAATGAGAGTGTGTACTGAGATTAGAACTGCTGGGCTGGAAGATGTGAGTTCAATCAGGTAAGGACTCACTTGGGAATCAAAATCACTTAATATTTTCATGACCTTTGAATAAAAATAAGAGGGTTTTTAAATGAGTTTTGCTAATAAGATTGGGATGCTATAGATTTATACATTTATGTATATGTATACACATTCTGAATTTATACAATTTTTGTTCTCAGTGACTGAAGTATAGAAAGTTAGAAGAGAGAAAAGCTACAAGATCCAAGGTCATGCATCTCAGGACTAACAGTAACAGTTTCATATGAGAATTAACAATAGAGAATATAACCCAAAACTCCTGGGTGAAAGTCAGTGAGCCACAAGGTATTTTTGAGTCACTGGAGTGAGGCAGCAATGAAATAAGCAAGTAGTGCCTAGGATCCCTAAGTCAAAGGGTCAGATCAATTTTTTCCAGTGAAGATATGAAAATTAAATTGCACTGTTGCAACCCACCTAGGACACCATAGGGAATCACTATCACCTATGTTCAGGAAGAATTAATTTGCACTTAAACAGAGGAGAAGCATCTGGGGAATGGAGAGATTATCTGAGACACAGAGATTAAAAGAGTTTGATTTGTTTAACCTAGGAAAATAAGATGTGATCCAGTTTTAAGCATATCAGGGATGTTAATGGATGGAATTGTCACAGAAGTAAAGGAGTGTAAGCAAGACAGGCTGGAAAACTGGAAGATGGTTTCTAATCATGAGGTGTGGAAACAGCCTTCTGTAAGGAGAGCAGAGGGAGAAAATTAATTGATTTATAACTAGAGCTTGACAGATTTAGGAAAGTAGCTCCATGACACACTTACCTGCCAAAGGCAGGAGGAATGGATTTGATGACCTGTGCAACCCTGTGCTATGTTCTTAAGAGGACTGTAAACAAAGGATAAAGCAAATAAACATGAAGAAGAGGTTTAAAGGATAGGGTGAAGAATCAGGTAGAGCACTAAGGACAAGCTGAAATGCTTGAATCACAATTAAAGGATTCACTCATTTTAGGGGCCAGGTGAGTGATTTGGACCCAAGTCAGGAGGAGCCAGACATGTCCTTGTGCCAGGGTTGTGTTCATCCAAAGCAAGCATTGGGGAAGAGGCTGGCAAAAGACAAGATAAAGAAAGACAAGGGATTAAGAAATAAGATATGTGACTAGGAATCAATATCAAAGCAAGGAACAGAATTCAAGATCAAAGCAGCCAAAAGAGACATGAAGAAAAGGAAGAATCTGTCAGAAAGCTATTCTTGTGAGCCCCTCTGTTGCCAGGGTCACTGACTATTGTCAGTTTAAAGGCTGATAGGATAGGAAATGCAGATAACTGCAGGTCAGGAAGTAATTCTGTCAAATTAAAGGGGAAAAGAAAGAAAAAATAATCAAAAGAACAGGGGAGAATAGGAGAGACCTGGGCCTGGGTAATAAAGAGAGGGCAAACACAATGATTCAACAGGTAAGGCTGTGAAGAGAAGGATGGCAACAATAGCAGTTCCTGCATCCTGAAGAGGCTGAAATCAAGAGCAGAGTTGTTAGAGTTTGATGAGCTACATACAGCATCAGCATGGAGCTCAGTTCAAGCCTGGAGTTCTTTTTGTTTCAAATCCTCCATTTTAACTTGCTCACCACCCCTGTAAATAGCCAGACTATGAATCTCATGCACCCAACCCACCTACTACCATTATCTTTTAATTCTTACAGAGCTAAGCATTCATCTATTGGTAACTCACCCTTGCTTGTTATGCATAAAGAACAGATAGGAGTCATGGTCTTGCCTGATATTGGATTCTGTGTGCCACATGTAGGTGCCACTCATTCCTTGCCTTGACTTCTAATAACTTCCTTTTAAACCATTATGCTTTCTGACTGCACTGCTATTTTAAGTGGCTTTTGTCTTCATTTTGGTGCTTGGAGAAAGCAGCAATTTGGAGAGCAATGGCAACCACATTAGCTTAGCTTATCATAGAATCCTAGAATGGTTTGGGTTGGAAGGGACCTCTGGAGCTCATCTAGTCCAACCCCCCTGCAGTGGCCAGGGACATCCCCAACTAGAGCAGCTTGCCCAGAGCCCTGGCAAGCCTCACCTGCAATGCCTCCAGGGATGGAAACTCAACCACCTCCCTGGGCAACCTGGGCCAGTGTTCCACCACCCTCCTGGGGAGGAACTTCTTTCTAATGCCCAGTTTAAATCTACTCTTCTCCAATTTAAAACCATTGCCCCTTGTCCTTTCCCTGCAGGCCTTTGCAAACAGGCCCTCTGCAGCCTTCTTGCAAGTTCCCTTTAGGTCCTGGAAGGTCACTAGTAGTTTCCCTGAAGCCTTCTCTTCTCCAGGCTGAACAATGCCAGCTCCCTCAGCCTGTCCTCAGAGCAGAGGTGTTCCAGCCCCTGAGCATTCTCGTGGCCTCCTCTGCACCTGCTCCATCAGCTCCATGGCCTTTCTGTGTTGAGGGCTCCAGAACTGGACCCAGTATTGCAGAGGAGGTGTGAGCAGAGCAGAGTGCAGTGGCAGAATCACCTCTCTGGCTCTGCTGGCCACGCTTCTCTTGCTGCAGCCCAGGATGCCATTGTGCTTCTGGGCTGCCAGCGTGCACTGTTTGCTCATGGCCAGCTTCTCAGCCACCAGCACCCCAAGGCCTTTTCTGCAGGGCTGCTCTCCATCATCTCATCCCCAGCCTGGATTGCTAGTGGGGATTGTTCTGACCCAGGGGCAGGACCCTGCACTTGGTCTTGTTGAAGCTCCTGAGGTTCCCCTGGGCCCACCTCTCCAGCTTGTCCAGGTCCTTCTGGATGACATCCTGGCCCTCCAACTTATCCCCAGCACCCCAGAGCTTGGTGTCATCTTTAAACTTGCTGATGTGTAGCTTGGTGTCATCTGCAAACTTGCTTATGTGTAGCTACAAGTATAAAGCAGAAAACAAGTAAAATTTTACAGCCAAAGCCTTTCTATGCTTTCCATAAATAATATACCTGTTGCAAAACATTTTGTGGCTCTGTTTTCAGAGAATGGGATAGCTACCAAAAAAGATCTAGTGATTTGAATAGCTACTCATCATACCCAAAAGAAATAGAATTTACACTAAAATTGCACGAGATCCTTTCAATCTTAGAACATCCTTAAAAATAGTCTCTATCATTCATTTATTTTTTGAGATTTGTTGCATGTGAGAAACTGCCAAAATTGTTAAGAAACAATTAATAAAAAGAGTTAATGTCTACTAATTTTGCCCTAAAGTATAACTTTGCCTTTCATGGAATGGAGATGAGGATTGTTTGGCTGAATCATCAGTGTGGGCTTTGTGCTTCCCTGCCAGGCACTAATGAATTGTAAAGGAGAAAAAAATATACTTAATAATAATAATAATAACAACAATAATAATGCAGAAGATTAAACCAATTCTGTAGAATTGTATTGACTTGCCTTCCTAAAAATGGATCTTATTGCAAAACATGCAGACAGGGAGACAAACAGATGGATGATAGCTGAGAAATAACATTTCCAGATACTGCCCCATCTGTTTTCTACTACACATTTCAGCTCTAAGCTTTTTAGCTGTAGAGGATTGCTTAGGTGATATTCCTCTTGGCAATGACATCACACCCAAAGACTAGCAAACACAGGTTGATGCAGCAACCTGAGAGCAAGGAGCAGTTCACTTGATTATTATCAATTTATATCCTCCAAAATACAAGCATTGAATTTACCTCTTTTAGAGTGGAAAGTGTTTATCTTTAAGCATTTGTTTGATAAACTCTTTGGTTTGCTTTTCAAGTTCTTTTCCAGAAATAGTAAACCTTTGACAGATTAATGTATGGTAAGTCATTCCCTTTATAACTAGTTTGGAAACTTATCTTTTACATCTTCTTATCTAATTACTGCATTTAGAAGAGAGATGTTTTTACAAATGAGATATTTGACATAAACTACTTGCTTAGTCTGGAATATTAGACTCAATAAAATCCTAAAATACATACAAAATGAATATTAAGACTATGCATTATGCTTTAATAGCATTAAATATAACACTGAAGTAACAATATTAAATGTGTACCTTTAACAGTTGCTATATATGGCTGTAATTTTCTGCTGATAAATGTGTATTTATATATAGACCTACTTGCTGTGTGTTAAATACTACTTCTTAATGAAAGTCACATCCTTTAGTGTAGGTAAATGAATGATAGATCTCTCTCATAAACACTATCCATAGAATTAAAAGTTTTAGTAATATCATTGGTGTTAAGTTTACTGGAGTGAAATTGGAAAAAAATGCAAAAAAATGGTTTGAAAATTACCTGTAAACCCAGACTTTAGGAATCTGATAAATTAGTACAGACAGCTGTGTTCTAGCTCCATATTTTGATTTTCTTCTACTATAAACTTAGCAAAAATCTCACTAGGGACTTGTCAAGATGAATCTATTTTTTATGAAATCACTTAAAGACTCCCAGTTCAGGTTATTAAATATAAATAAAGAAAAATTTGACTATGTTAAAACATAAATTAAATTCTGTCTGAAATCTCCAAGAGGAGATTCCTGGCTCCTTACTGCTATGGCAGAGGGTATTGAAGTCCTGTTTAGGATGTCCTATACTGCAAGATATGCATGCATACAGAATAAAACAACATGTCAAGTCAGTTCAGCTTCCCACTCTCTGGGTTAACATAAAATGAGTTCATGCTCCAAAATGGACTAAATCACAATCACCAGGACAGATTGGAACTACCAGCATGTATCCTCCCCAATACTGAGGATCTAGCTGCCTGGACTCAGAGCCAGCTCTGATCAGATGAAGAGCTTGAGGAGAGCTAGGAGAAGCCTCTTTTGGAAGCCTTCCCTCACATCATGAGGGTGATGTCCTGGGAATATCATCTTCATTTAAAAACAACATGTTGATTTATAGGCATATTGATTGCAGAGGGAAAGTTTATCCAGGTACTCAATCTCAAAACCCCAGTAATTAAAAAAAAAAACCTAGTAAATTAAATAACACATGTAAAAAATATTGGATTCTTAGAAATTTGGAAGGTGGTTATGAATGTTAAGTATTCATAATTTCCAAGTAGAGCCTTTTTTTTCTAATCAAAACATATTTAGGTTAGCATTTAGGGGCTGGGATTGGATTTGAAGGAAGAAGAAACAACATCCTTCAAGCAGTCATAGAATCAGAGAATTGTCAGGGTTGGAAGGGATCTTAAAGATCATCTAGTACCACCCCTGTGCCATGGGCAGGGACAGCTGGCACTAGAGCAGCTTGCTCCCAGCCCCAGGCAGCCTGGCCTGCAACACTGCCAGGGCTGGGGCTGCCACCACCTCTCTGGGCAAATGTTCCTGCTGAAAAATATTCTATTTACCTGTGCTTGATTAAAAAAAAAATGGGTAGGATCAGAGATTTAGTAGGAAGATATTCAATTTAACTTCTTTCTCCCTTGTGCAGCAAACAGGAGAGCTTCTCCCAGCACCATGACCACCATCTGACATTAGAAAGAAGTTGCTCCCCACAAGGGTGGTGGAACACTGGCCCAGGTTGCCCAGGGAGGTGGTTGAGTTCCCATCCCTGGAGGCATTGCAGGTGAGGCTTGCCAGGGCTCTGGGCAAGCTGCTCTAGTTGGGGATGTCCCTGGCCACTGCAGGGGGGTTGGACTAGATGAGCTCCAGAGGTCCCTTCCAACCCAAACCGGTCTAGGATTCTAGGATCTGACCCCAGGTGACATGGCTGCATTCTGTCACAGGTAGCCTCCAGCAGCCTACTGTCTAGGAAGGTGTGTGGCAGGCTGCCCTCAGAGCCTTGACAAGGCCTGAGAGAAGATACTACAGGGGAAGTGCAGTCTGTGTGTCACTACAATTCACTGCTTTCAAGGTTTTCTTCAGTGTGCTTTGACATTGAGGTTTTGGGGAGGGGGGCTTTGTGTGTAGGGCTGTTACAGTACTAAAGGCTCTTGATCTGTACTAAAGTGTCGTGGCAGAAATCACAAAAGTTTTGCAGAGGATAACAAAAAACCTCCCTTTTTGATTAATTTCCATAAAGGAAATAAGAAATCTAAGAAAAGTATATGTATATGTAGATGTCCATCCACATAATGGAATTGCCAAATGAGACTGCCATGGGTATGTCACCTGAAATCAGCAGGCCTTGCTGGTTCTGTAATCATGGGAGCCTGAATTGTAGCCAAAACAGATAAAACCAACTCAGAGTGAAATTAGCACTGTCAAACATAAAGGAAATTTGGCTTTGTTTGATCCCTGTCTTACATGTGAACCTAATTCTGAAAAACTAATTCTCTTAGTAGGATCAGTGTACAACATTGAAGGCTATAATCAGTAAGAGTTTATAAAAAAAGTGGTGGGTTTTTTTACCTTACCTAAAAAATGGAAAAGAATAAATGTATTTTACAAAGTACACATATGAAACTTCAGGCTTCTGAGTAGCAAGCAAGGATTACTTTAGTGAGATGTGTAGGCATTTATATCTGAAAAGCAAATGGAATTGAATTCCTTTGACAAACCACTGTGGTTTTCAAGATTCATTGCTCATGAAAGAAAATTAATATGCTTAATAAGTGATCAGTCTTGTTCCAGCCTAGCAGTTCCCAACTTTTTAAGTGCTCTTTTCTTAATTCTAGTTAGCATATTAAGCATGGAATTATATAATTTTCAATATAACCTTTGAGCTATAGTGGTTTATTTAGGAAATGTGTTGTAGTCCTGGTTTGAAGAATAAGTGCTTCATCTTCCCAGTCTGCAAATCCCTTCCCAGTTTACTTTGCCTTCCCAGTTGCTCTTATATTATAGGTATGGGGCTCTGGACTTGAGTGCCAGGAGAATGATGATGTGAAGATTCATCCAAGGGATTGCCTAGGGAGAGTCAGTCAACCCCAAACAGTATGACAGCCTCTGCTGAGGAAAATATGTGTCATAAGCTACTAATTTCAATATACCCAAGTCTCTCTTCCAGAACTTAACACTAAGTCTGGTTATTTCTGGTCCCTCATTTGAAACCTAAGATGACATTCTCATGTTCCAATGGGGAAACATGCCCAGCTGTTCTCAGTTCTAGGCAGACACACATTCCTTCCCACATCCATGGAAAAAAATCCATGGCTAGTGTAAGTAACTGAAAGAAGAGACAGCTGCTCACTACACTTTAGGCTCTCCCAGTCACCTCCTATCAGCATTAGGCCCATCAGCCATGTTTATGATGCCAAAGAGTTTTGCAATGCCAGATAGACATCCTACTGTATTGATACTCTAGCATGACAGTTCTTGCCTTCATTGTCAGCTTTGATACTTATGTACCACTGCTGCATCTTTGAAGTGCTCAGGTCCACCAGGGCTGCCTGTGATATTGATTCCATGACATGTGCCCTTTACAACCTACAGAGAGCAAATAAGGAATCTTCCTCACTCACATAGTTCCAGTAAGAGTGAATGTTTCCCAGACTTTGCCCACCTGATGCTGTATTAATAGCCTTGTGGAAAATATTATCCATAACAACATCTGCTTTTACACTGATTCCACTTGTCCTATCTTACTCTAGAGTCCCCCTCCTTCACAGAATCACAGCATCTTAGGGGTTGGAAGGGACCTCTGGAGCTCATCTAGTCCAACTCCCCTGCAAGAGCAGGAGAACCTAGAGCAGCTTGCACAGGATGTGTCCAGTTGGGTTTGGAATCTCTCCAGAGATGGAGACTCCAGCAGCTCCCTGGGCAGCCTGGGCCAGTGCTCCACCACCCTCAAAGGAAAAAAGTTCCTCCTTATGTTAAGATGGAACTTCCACCTTTTCCATCTCTTTCCTCCTATCCTGTATCCCTCCCTCTCTCTTCCTGAAGACACTAGATTTCTTTCTTCTCCTTATAACAGGCAGCAGACTGTCTGGACTGGCTGGAGTAGGGAAAGAAAACTTGTTGTATCCTAAATGATAACTTTCTGGTTTGCTCTCACTTGTAAATTAAGTCTCACAGCACCAAGTCCAAAGTCCCTCTTGTGTCTGTATGAAGCATCCTGCTGGTGTGTGTGTGCCTGGTGTTTTTAGTGAAGCTCAGGTCCTGTGAGAGTTGAATGAAAAGCATCATTCTATTCAGTGCCTGACATAAGGCACAGTGGGTGGCTGCCCACACATCCAGCAAGTGCAAGAAATCTGTCTGCAGGATGCTTCCCACACGTTTCCCAGTTTTCCCTTGCTCCACTGCTCCTATCCTGTACCTGAAGCCTGCAGTCAGGACATAATACTACACTTTCTCATCTTCTCTGAGGTCTCTATTTCCAGGATAAAGACTACTAGAATGTGCAGAGGTTTCCATCAAGTCCAACCATCTACCTATCTCAACCATGCCATTAAACCATGTCCCTAGTGTTGGGATCCCTTCCTCTATCAGAACTTGTCTCTTGGGAAGAACAAGTTACTTTCCATATTGGTCTAATCATACAGTTTGAAGGAAGGGACAACCACCCAACGTGCAGCACTAGTGCCTCACTGTGCCTTGGGGACACCACTGATGGAATGGTGTCACCTAGTGACAGGAGGACAGGTAATGGGAAGAAACTAACACACATGAAGTTCATCTGAACATGAGGAGGAACTTTTTCTCCTTGGAGGGTGGTGGAGCACTGGCCCAGGCTGCCCAGGGAGCTGCTGGAGTCTCCATCTCTGGAGATGTTCCAAACCCATCTGGACACATCCTGTGCAAGCTGCTCTAGGTTCTCTTGCTCTGGCAGGGGGTTGGACTAGATGAGCTCCAGAGGTTCCTTCCAACCCCTACCATGCTGGGATTCTGTGCAACACTTACCTACTTGACTTGAAATCTCAATTTGAAGCTGGTGGCATTTGTCCTTAATGGGTATTGGCAGAGCAGTAATGCTGGAAAGAAGATGATTTCTGGGTGTGAGGTGACAGCTTTCCTTTGGTAAGGAATTACCTCTGGTGACTGAAGGCCTGAGGTACCTGTAGATTTTCTTTTGGGTGCTTTCTGGGATAGCCTGACACCCTTACACATTATGCTAAGAAATAAACACATGGTGAGTGGAGTGAGGGGAAGGAGGATCTCCTTCCTCCTCATCTGCTTTACAGAGAAAATGAAGAAATGCAGATTTCCAAGGAAGAAGACAGCTCCATTGAAGACTGTGAAAAAAGATTAGAAACACTCCCTGTGTCTGAATAGGGAGCTCATCCTTCTATACAGGACAATAAGTGTCTACCAGCCCAGCCCATGCTTGTGGCCTGCTATTTTAAGCAAGAATCATCTGTGAGGTTTTTCTTCCCTGGGACAGAAAAGTACTACATTAGCCTGTTGTAAGGGCAGCTCGTAGACATTTCTTCAGGAAAAAAGAAATCCATCTTACTTCATGAAGAAAATCTCAGAATATTAATTTGTCACTAATTTCTGTATTGTTTCCATCTTTGGAATGAACTAAA
Source organism: Bucco capensis (assembly GCA_013396975.1). NCBI lineage: Eukaryota > Metazoa > Chordata > Aves > Piciformes > Bucconidae > Bucco > Bucco capensis. The sequence goes on along the minus strand of VWZO01000488.1, from coordinate 302,412 downwards.
TTGTTCTAGATTTGGCCACCATGATCAAGCACTGCCCTGCTTTAGCAGCAGTGCTGTAAAGAGAATATTCAGCCTTCCTTTAAAATAAACATTTCTAACCCTTTTGCTTTCAATGATAGAATTTAAAATACAGTTAAGTGCTCCTTAATCACTAGATTTAAGGAAATGAGCAACTGAACTTTACCTCTGTGTCAAGAGACAATGAACTTTCCCTTGGTGTCAAGATGCAACACACACAACTCTGTGTGAAGCTAGAAATATCTCTGGGCACATCTTATTTCTAACCCCTAGCCCTCTTCAGAAAAAGACCTTTGGCCAGATCTGCTCATAATGAGCATTACAGGTGAACAGGACTTGCTGAGAGATGAATGGTGAGAGCAGAACACACAGAAACTGGTAGAGAGGGGGAAAATGTTTGCTTTAGAAATCCACTTCAGAGGGCCAGGTTTGACTCTAGAGCAAGCAGGCATTGTGTGACCTACACCAACACAACTGGTTTTAATAGAAGTAAATAATTCCCTGATCTCTGCTTAGGAAAAAAAAAAAGTGTTGGGTTATTCACATTGTATTTTCAGCATTCATGCTTATTCCTTTCAATAGCTTCTTGTGAAAATATAGGATACATATAATGATCCTTACACCATGCTCTGGTTGTATTCCCTTCTAACATCATTTCATTAGAGTTTTTCTGCATATGCCAAGGAAACCTTCCTTTTATTACCAATTGATAATGAGAAGTCTCTTCTTATTAAAAATCTGAGAAATTGAGACTATCTGCCAGCTAAAAGAGCCATATGTCCTGACCATATCAATGGGTAATTTTTTCCCCATTCTTCTGGTTTCCATGGAACATTATGTGAAGTACAAGATTGCTTTTCAACCCTTTCTTCTTTTGGATGCAGCTAACAGTCTTTGGTTGAGAAAAGCAATGATGGCAACATGCAAGGGTTTTGTGGAACAGCAGATGCTCATCAGTCCTTAATTTCCCTTCCTCTTTCTCTTTCCCCTTCCTCACCCAGCTGGATAGGACTGGTAGACATCACATTGAACATGAGCTAGCATCTAGAGCTGGAACTATTTATCCTAGAGAAGAGAAGGCTGAGGGGAGAGCTTATTAATGCACAGAAATACCTACACAAATGGCACAAAGAGGACAGAGTTAGGCTCTGTTTTGGTGGTGCCCAAGGACAGGAATAAAGACAATGGGCACAAACTGAAACACAGGAGGTTCCATCTGAATGTCAGAAAGGACTTTTTTACTGGGAGGGTCACTGAGCACTGGCACAGGTTGCCCAAGGAGGTTGTGGAGCCTTTGGAGATATTAGGAAGCCATCTGGACATGGTCTTGGGCAGCTGGCTCCAGGTGGCCCTGCTTGGAGCAGGAGAGTTGGACCAGATGATCTCCAGATGTCTACTCGAACCATTCTGTAATTCTGTCATTCTTCTCATAGGAATAATTTAGACAAGGAACCTTACAAGTTTAAAATCAAACATTATCCCTTCAAGAAACAGATTACATGGGAAATTTGTCCATAAAAACAGAAGACTAAAAATGGTGCTAGTGGAAGCCTCTCGCTCCTGTGTATCCTACTCTGAAGTTACCCTAAAAAAACCCAAAAGTAGTATCTCTCATTGAAAATATTTAGTGATAGAGATAGAAGTGAAGCATTGCAAATATTAGGGAATTATTTATGTTGTTTAATCATACAGTGATATGTGTGCTATGCATAATTTAGGATGCTTTTTCACCTAGCAAATAATGAGCTAGGTATTTTACACACACAGCCACAAGAAATCTTCCCCCTAATCAAACCACTATGTCAACTCTCTTGACATTCAGTGAGCTGGTTCACTTACAATATACGGCAAAGCCCTTTTTATGGTGGATGTATACTTCACAGGATCCTGAAAACAAGGAAAGAGCTGCAGGAGTTGGCCAAACACAGAGTTTCAGCAGAGGGACTCACTACAGGGACACACTGTTATTTCTATCTCATTTCTAACTTCTACTGCTATTCTCCTTACTCTGCTCAGATGCAGAGTTTATTCAGTTCCCTTCCATGAATTTGGAGGCAGCAGCTGGATGTTGTCCATACCCAACCCCCTCATGACTCTTCATTATTTTATCCTCTTATGGAGTGACCCTAAGAAGTGGAAGTCACATGCTTGGGACTCAAAGGGAATTGTTCAAGAGGGTCTGCAACTTGGCAAGAAGTGCTCAGTAATTCTGTGTTTAAAACGTGAATAAGTTCTTTATACACAATCTCAGAAGTAACAGTAAGTCTATTGTGCTGTTACTACAGTGTGTTGTAACACAGCCTGGGCCCCAGCTGTTCTTGTTTACAACATGAGAAAGCCCTTCATCATTCAACAGAAAGCATGTCATGCATTCTACTCATGCTCTAAGCATGTAATTCTCATGTACAATTATATGAGCTAATCATACTATTTGATGGTTACTTAGATCTCATTAGGTTGTGGTTGAATGAACATTGATCTTGCATCTTAATTGAGTTTCCATCTCTGGAGATACTCAAAACTCAACTAGACATATCCATTGCCAGCTGCTCCAGGTTCTCCTGCTCTTGCAGGAGGGTTGGACTAGATGATCTCCAGAGGTCCCTTCCAACCCCTAACATTGTGATTCTCCATATAAATCTGTACATAGATGTATATATTCTATGACTCTATATACAGATTTAACTTAGAATGTGTTTATTATTAGGCTTGCTCTCCTAAACAGGTAGTAAGGTGCCAATATCACTGTGTAGAATTAATTGCTTTGGTTTAATTAACTGAGTGAATTAGCAGCCTCTTCTCTTTTCTCAAGATCAGCCTGGTTTTTAGTCTAAAAGACTGTGTCGACATATGCAATATGTAGAGTGCCCTTCTATTTATGGCAGACTGATAATAAGCCACCACACAATTCCTCTTAAGTTCTCAGTAATGAAGTGCTGGTATGTGTCTGATTTTTCTCCACATGGCTTTAACGAAGAGCTTTTCAGTTTTTCTAGTACATAATTAGAATATATGCATAAATCCCACTCTGTTGCTCCAACGTAATTAAAGATCTTTCTTCAAGAAGAAAATTGTGAAGCTACTCGATAAAGCAGAGTTGCTGAAACTTGAAATCCTTGACTAAATGTGTTTTTATGCATGAATCAATCTCCTGAAATAGTTCTGAAAACAATTAATAATGGTCTACTTCAGAGAAATCATCTTAGTTGTTTAATGTGGGAGAGCAGTTTCTCAATATTGTCTTCTGCACAACTTTTTCCGGAGTGTTAAGAAAAGCAGAATGTTCAGGCATTCTGCACTTGTAGAAGATGAAAAACCTCTTTGTAATGATGATGAACTTCTTTCTAATGGCCAGTCTAAATCTACTCTTCTCCAATTTCAAACCATTGCCTCTTGTCCTTTCCCTCCAGGCCTTTGCAAACAGGCCCTCTCCAGCCTGCTTGGAAGTTCCCTTTAGGTCCTGGAAGGTCACTAGTAGTTCCCCTGAAGCCTTCTCTTGTCCAGGCTGAACAATCCCAGCTCCCTCAGCCTGTCCTCAGAGCAGAGGTGTTGCAGCCCCTGAGCATTCTCGTGGCCTCCTCTGCACCTGCTCCAGCAGCTCCATGGCCTTTGTGTGTTGAGGGCTCCAGAACTGGACACAGTTCAAGAAGATGAAGCCAGGTTCTTCCCTGTGTTGCATGATGGGCAATCAAGAGACAACAAGCATAAAATGAAATAAGAGACACTCAGACTGGCTACAGAGAGGAACTTTCCTCCCATGAAGAGTCTAGCAGTGGAGCAGGTTGCCCAGAGAGGTTGTATATAGCATCCATCTTTGGAGATCTTTTAGCCTCAGCTGGAAAAAGCCCTGAGCAACCTTGTCAGACCTCACTGTTGACCTGATTATGAGCAGGAGTTTGGGCTGGAGACCTCCTCAAGTCCCTTCTGATCTAAATGATTCTATTATCCTCTTATGAATAAAGTATTTCATTTACCAGGTGCTCTGCCCAGTGCTTGCACCAAAGGTGAAAATGCTGTGAAGGTTTCATAAGGCAACCCTTCCAGCACAGAGACTAGAATGGCCCCATAGTTGGTATCTATATTTAATCAGAAATGCTTCTTGACATTGGACACTGTCACTTCCCAAAGGAGCAGTGCTTTTAAAACAAAGTCATTAAGATATGAAAAGATGAGATTAAAAGAAATAACATGCATTAGGTTTTAATTATATTCCTGAGGGAAGATCATTGCTGAAAGGGAAAACTAGAAGAGCTAAACCACCTATGCAGCTTGATGCATTTCTAACCTAGAGAGCAGGGCATGGTAGTTTTGCAGCAAGGAAGAACAGAAATCTGTTCAGTTGGTTTATGCACTTTTTGTTTGCTTATACTGATTTAACCACCTGTAAAATCATCTATTACTTTGATTTAAGTACTGCATACCATTTATTGTAATCTGGAGAAGTGCTACTATTTAATATCTGTTGGAAAATAAACCCAAGCTTAGCACCTTAGAGCATTTGTTTACCTGTGAGAGCAAAGGACAGTGATACATTTTGCAGTCCAATTTTTTCTTATATACTTAGAATGATGGATGTCTGTGTTGTGAGCCTGTGATTTCACTCTTTATCCACATATTTGAACTTTATATCAAAGAATGAAATGTAACAGACGATAAGGAAAGCCACAGGACTAGATGAATACTCCACTTCATCATCCTTTGAAGTCTCAAATGGATCTCACCAAGAATGAGAGTAAAATATTTTGTTTCCAAATGGATTAAAGCACACAACACTAAGTCATCTTCTCTGTTAACTGCACTTACTCCTAAAAGTTAGTTTCCACACAGCTAACACTAAAGGAAATGCATACACAGATGACAATAAGGCCAAGCATATAAATTGGACTCTTAGAAATAAATAATATTCTAAATAAATAATAAAGAGCATATAAATTACACCTAAATTAAACCCTTGCTCTAACACATGAAGTCTTGAGTACAGAGGGTATAGAGGAGAACTTGTTGGGCCTGTGGGACTGCAAATACACACAGAAAAGTGCAGCCCTGATGGAAACATTTTCTTTCCTGAAGGCAAAATAAAAAAACAAAACAAAACTCTATTCTACTGTGGAATATATGTCCAGAAATATCTAGCACGTTTTCATATTGTACATCTCAGTTATCTTTAAACAAGTGGAAAGAATAATTGTATGTGCTACACAAGGAATGGCTTAGTCCTGCTGATCTTTGCTATGGTGACAATTTTCTCAGCAGCTGTCTCCACTTGAGTCATAGCCATCAACCTCACCTTTCAGCTGCAAATGTGCTTTGTTGCTATCCTAGCCCTCACCCTAAGTAGCAGATTACTCCATCTGCATGTTACAGTTCCAATTAGTAAACTCTTGATCTATTCCTCTGCAGAGTTCATTTCATAAGGATGTGCAGGAGGATGTTAGTATCTATCCACTGTCCACCCATCTACATCACTGAGTTGTTTTAGACATGACAGACTGTTTATTAGTCTTTGTGTGTGCTATTAATATATGGGATAAAGGGCACTATGTTGGTCTTCACACTTCTTTTTTCCATACCATCTAAAATTAGAATTTAAATGCATATTTATTCTGTAAAGCTGTCATTTAAATTCAGCAGAACAGGAGCAAAACTGAGTTAATATACCTTCTGCCACTGTCAGGAAAGATTAAAATGCAATTGGTATTATTTTATCAGTCCAGTAAAAGAATTATGCCCTGGAACCACTGGATAGGAACAGTTTCTGCATGAGCTACAAGACAAACACTTAGCATATCCTCCACAACCTGAGATGCTCTTCTAGTTCTATGAAACCAGTGCATCTCTACAGAAAGGTGGATTCCAAAAACTGCTTAAAAAAATAAGCCTGAAATGGCAGTGCTGAAGGGCTCTAAATGCTATTTATGATTTGCTCTTATCTTCATTTAGCTCCTTTACAATACTTACTATTATGATAGTTATTTAGCACCTAATCACATATTTTCCCCCTCTTCTTACCATTTACTTGCTCAAGGTCTCCACATGCCAGCTCCTGGGCAGCCTGGGCCAGTGCTCTGGCACCTGAACTGCAAACAAGTTCCTCCTCAGCTTAATACTAAACCTCCTGTGCTCCAACTTGCTCCCATTGCCTCTTGTCCTACCATTGGATGCCATGGAGCAGAGCCTGGCTCTCTCCTCCTCACACTCACCCTTCCCATATTTCTAAGCATTGCTGAGGTCTCCTCTCAGTCTCCTCTTGTCCAGGCTGCAGAGCCCCAGCTCTCTCAGCCTGTCCTCCTAGGGCACATGCTCCACTCCTTTCAGGATCTTGCTGGCCCTGGGCTGGACTCTCTCCAGCAGCTCCCTATCCTTCTTCTTCCCTCAGGCTTAAGCAGCTACACTATGAAATCCTCCTGATGTCTTTTCCAAGCTTATCCAGCCAGTCTTCCTGTTCCTGAAATTCAGCCCTGTCAAGCTTATGAATCACAGAGGCAGTTGGCTGCTTTACAAGGAGAACATTCTCATCTCAGTTTAGTTTCTGAAGTAGCAAGAGGTGACTAGGTGAGGAGGACAATGATAAGCACACTTGCATAAATCAGGAAGTTTTTCCTCAGACAAGACATAAAATTTAAACTTTTTAATGTTGGCTTGTGTGGATAAACAACATCTGTAGAAAGAATGTTTAGCAGAAGTAGTGGGTGGGAAAAGAGAAGACCTAGAGTACCATTTCACTGAGTCCAGTTCTTATTTCTTGCCTTTATTGTTTATTTCTGATGGTCTGGAAGGAACACAATAAACATGAAATTTTGCTGCAGTCATCCAGACAGCAGTTTTTAATGAAAAATAATAAAGCCAGATTTGATGTATCTTCCTTTGCTCATTATTTATGGCAGTGAAGCAGCCAGGAGATATACAATGATATATCTAAGAGCATAATTTGTCCTCCTGACTGCAAAATCAAAGTTGCAGGTAATACAGAGAATGAAAAATCCATGCCCAGCAGACAAAGAAGAAGAAAGATAAACTCCCAGATTGCCAAGTCTGTGGTTGTCTTCTCTTGTTAAACTGGAAACCTTTCATAAAGAATTTGTCTCCTACTATTTGATTTTTAAGGCACTTGATCCACAGGTGACTGCTAGGATCCCTAAGCAGTATTATAAATAAATAATAATAAATATTGTACACTGATAATCTCTGTCTTCCTGTGCTCTGCTGTATGGCAAGTATTAATAGTGATATTTCATTGAAACAAATAGTCCCAACAGCATACCAAGCTTGGGAGATCCAACATAAATATTTTATTAAAATCCAGATATTTCTGGAAGCTTATCAACTTCTTTGTATTTGGCAGTCAGCAGGGAAGCAACGAAATTAAATCAAGCAGAAGTTCTTTTACAAAAGAGTTTTCACATTATTTTTTGAAGTTCTTTTGTGTAACTGTAAAAGAATATTTTAGCTGTTATTTAATTGTTCTAAGTTCTAGATGTGATGTGTCTGGCAGATAAGAGATCTGAAAATAGGATTCTTTCCATCGCTGTTAGAGGCTACAACCTCCTGGATGTGGAAGGCCATACATTTGGATATAGAAGATTTCATTTGCCTCTTTATACTTCTCTTGATTAAGACAGCTGCATGAAACCCTGACTAATTTACAAGGAAAACCAAATAAACTTCAAAAATATATAAAAATATAATAATAAAAAAAAACCCAAACACCAAGCAGCACTGATTGCTGTCTCAATAAATTCTTTTGACAGAAAATAAATCCTACAAACACAAAATCAACTCTGCAATTTCCCATGTAATGCCTCATTTGTAAATGAACAACCAGCACAAGTTTTGCCTTTGATGTAATTCAGTTCCTCAGGATATTAAAATGGCTCTTATCTCTATTTAATTAATAAAAAATGGCTTTTTAAATGCTAATTGTTTGTCCCATGAGGTTATACTTTTCACATGAGATAGTCAGTGACAACAAAATGTTTCTGTCCAGAAATACAGAAGTAATATCAAAGAACAGAATGAAAATACATACTAATAATTCCCACTTCCCATCATTCCTTTTGTGCATCTCAGACCATTCTGAATATATTAGGGAAATCCAGGCTTTAATGTTATTATTTTCCCCAAGTTTAGTTAATATGAGCAGTATATACACCTAGCATTGAGCAGTTCCCCTGAGAGCTCTGCCTGAGGCTTTCTGTTGGAATGGCTTTGAGGAGAGGAAGTCTATACTGAGGTCAAAATTTGCTGTGAGTTACTAGAGAGTAAAGCTCATCTAGATCTGGCAGAAAAATCATCAGTTCAGGAACACAATATTCTAAATTTGGTTTGGGAAAGATCAGCCAGCAGGGAGGACATGCAAGAGCAAGCAAGGACTCTAACTGATCTCACATGATCCAATTCAGAAGCAAATATTTTTCCAGAGTGATCAGCAGTGTTGTAGCAGTTACTAAGGTGTTAATGTAGAAATATAGCTGTTAAATTCCAGTCCTCTTAACAGAGAAAAACAAAGAGGAAAAGAGAACTGTAGGGCAGGCATGGGAAACAACAGAAGAAAATGGGCATAAATATTCCTACAACTGTGCAACCCAACTCTCTCTCCACCTTCCTTTCACACATTCCATAGACCATGCAAGGAAAGAAGAGACTTTTGTAAACACTCTTTTAGGATTTTGCAGTGTGAATAATCCTAATGTATCACCATTTACATCCACAGAGTAAACATATGATCACATCTTTGTGTCATCCCCTTAACTGCCAACAGCAACAGTGAATTAGATAGAGTTGTGAACAAGCTACTTTATATTTTTTTTCTTGCAACTTTGAGCTCCTTTTAAGAACATTTTTAAAGTTCTACTGACCTCTGTAGACACTAAAGTGCAGCAGAAAACTCTCACATCTGGAAAAGTGAACCTGTTAACATGCATTTACTCAGCAGTCAGTCCATCAGCCCTGGTTTTTAATGAAGCATTTCTCTTTGTTTTCCTTGGGCAGAACTATTTATTTGTATTAGAAACATGCATCATTGCCAGGAAGAGATTCTTGCAGCCACCTGTAGCTGCTTCATGAATGACTGATCCACACAGACACCACAGGTAAAAGGAAGAAGGATTTGAATTGTAAATTGCAGCTTGCTGACTACTAAATCTCACTGCAGACTACTCTCAGGCAGTATGTTGAAGACCCTGTAGATACTTCTTGATCTGGCATTTAGAACCAGCACAAATACTTAAACCAAGGACAAGAAGCTTCATTACTCACAGCTACAATATCAAGGCTAACCTAAGAAAAGGATTAACAAAGTATAACTGCTGAAAAAAAATAAAGACATGCAAGGCAAGCTTTTACCTTAATATTGAGTATTGAGGATGGCTTACCTGAAGGAGACCTTTTCATCTCTTGTCAAGTGCTTTAGGGAGACACCATCTCTCCTCTTGGGAATGGTGAGGTGGGACAGCTGCTTGGACACTGATGAAGAGCACGTGCATTTTGCTAGAAGAGATGAACTGAGCAGGGCTCACAGTGAGGAGAGAGAGGAACCAGAGGGACCCCTCAACTTTGAGCTTGATCTTCACCACCAGGATCCAAACTACAAGTCCCCAGCTGCCCTGCCACATACCCAGATCAAACTGCTCACCAGCTGGGAAGCAGGATGGAATGTAACAAATGCCATTCAGGTAACCTTTTACTTCCCCCCTCATTACAATCATCATTTGAAATACCTGGTCATCACTTAGCTTGCTTTATTTTACTTAACTCTACCATCATGCTGCAATATTCTAAAAGGTTCCTATCAATTTATTACTAACATAATTCAACCTTTCTGCATAAGATTAGCATTCTGGAAAAAAAATCAGATTCCAAAGGGAAAAGAAGATAGGTTAGCTGGAGTTGAAAAGATATTTAAACTTAGGTGAAAAGGAAAAGGTGGTGATTGCACCTGTTTGGGAAGTGCAAACATTATCTTTAATAAGTGTATTTGAATTCAGTGATGGAGAGGTTTGATAGAAAAGTGAGGTAAACCTCTAATAAAAAGAGGATAGTAAGAGCCAGACTGAGGTCAGATATAAATTTATTGACATGTAAGTTAGACTAGATATAAATTGGAGCATGATGCACAAGCAGTGTAATAATGCTTGTCAATGTCAAAGCAAATAGTCAGGTTGAAAAGATTGAAAGCATCTGGTCCCAGCATTCTGTGTGGAATGTGAGTCTCTTTCTGAATCCTTAAATATAGCATTAAATGTTTCAGATTCTTCTTCTCACTTTTCATGATTCATTTCCTTACATAATTCTATCACTAACTTTCTGTCTCACATGGTAAGAAGGGAGCAGGATGCAAAGACAAATCTAGTCCCAGTAACTGTTCCTTAAACACTTTCAATGGCACTTCAGTTGTAGAAAAACAATCCTTCCAGTGTCACCCAAGTCTGTGATTGTGCCAATGAATATCTACGTATCCAGCTCATCCCTCAGCTCTGCAAAGGAGGGGAAAAAGGACATATTTCTAACCCTGCTGTATTTTCAAACATTAGCACCACCAGATGAGAGCCAATACAATAACACCTAGGGCACAGAAGCATATCACACTCACATAGTGTTCAGCTGTGAATAGAAGTGTGAAATCCTAAAATAACCCAACTAACACTCTAGTAACACATTTTATCTTCCTCAGCAGCTTCTAGCCAGGACAGAAGTCTGGGATTAGAGCCCACTTTTGTCTGTGAGTCTTGCCTTTGATTTCACCAAAGCCAAGATTTCATTCTGGAAGTCAATTCTGTCAATGTTTACTCCATGAGCTTTTGGCAAGTCACCTTCTCTCACACCCATTTTTATTTTATTATATTTATATTTATTATTTTCCATTCTGAAAAACAAAAGTAATAATGCCTCCCTAAAGACATAAAAGTGCCTAAATTCCCTGAACGGTATGTGCACAATTACTATTAATTATTAACATCATAGCTTCCAGTTAAAAATAAACTGTTAGCACAGTCTAAAAGCTATCAGATGTACAGTTGCCTGTTTAAAAACAGGACAGATTTAATCCAAATTATTCTATCAGATCAGTAACTATGGTCTGAACCAAAACTCTCAGCATGCTGAGTGTGCTATGTTGCTATGACAGAATCATGAAGGTTGGAAGAGACCTCTAAGATCATTAAGTCCAACCATCAACCTATCACTCCCATGCCAATAACCCATGGCCCTAAATATCACATCTATACATCTCTTAACCCCCTCCAGGGATGGTGACTCCAGCACCTCCCTGGGCAGCCTGGGCCAAGACTCAACAACTCCTTTAGTAAAGAAATTCCTATTGGATTTCTTTTGGTCAAATCTTGTAGAAACTCATTAAAGATCAGCTATTTTGAGCTTTCCTACTAGGGCAGGCTGAGGATGGCAAAGCTGGGAGCTGTAGCTCCATTAACACAACTGAAGTGTCCTAATGGTACTTGTGTGGAGATATGAACACATAGATATGTGTTTTATCTATTAACATTTAGTTTAGGAACAAGGCTAGAGAGCAGAGGAAAGGAAGGGGAAAAGAGGGTGAATACTGAACAGGCATCTGCCAGTAAAAAAATAATAAGTTTGAAGAAATATCTATGAATAGCTTTGAGCTGTGAGCAGAATGATTAAACCAATCCAAAGGTTCTTGATGGGTGCAGACAATCTATGCCAAAATGACAGCTGTTTTTGCCCTACCCAGAGGAAAGGGCAGGAGTGTTTTGCATGGCAATTAGAGGTAAACATTTCAGCAGAATTCTGAGGTGGTCTAAATTGTTATTCCAGTAGACACATTTAGTCTAAAAGTAAAGTGATTTCACAATCCAGATGTACTACAGGAATGATTCATTCTTTGGTCTCTGATATTAAATACAAGGGTGTTCTTCCAATGCTTTCATTGCAAATGCTTTCAAAAAGAAAGAGATTTTTATTTTGGGTTGTTGTTTTTTTTAAACTCAACTGAGAAAATTGTGCACATTTATTGATGATACTGCACCTGTAAATGATTCCTTCAGACATTTAAAGTTTCCAGGGAGCTATACTTCGTATTCCAGCACTGCTTAGGCAAATGAAAACCTCTATCCAGTTAATCTACATAAGGACAGAGACCATAAAGCTGAGTTANGGGACTGCTCTGTTCTCCCTGGTGGAGAGTGATAGGACAAGGGGAAATGGATGGAAATTGCCCCAGGGGAGGTTCAGGCTAGACATGAGGAGGAATTTCTTTGCTGCAAGGGTTGTGAGCCATTGGAACAGGCTGCCCAGGGAGGTGCTTGAGTCCCCATCCCTGGAGGTGTTTAAGAGCCAGGTAGGTGTTGCATTGGGAGCATCATTTAGCAGGTTGCTAGGGCTAGGACAAAGGCTGCACTGATGAGCTTCAAGGTCTCTTCCAGCTGGAACTGTTCTATGATTCTATGAAAAGTGAAAGTGAACAGCATCATCTGGCAGAGTGACACAAGTCACATTTGTTTGTATCTAGCAGTAAAAGAGCAAAACATTTTGTATTGACTTGTACAGTAGTACTGGAGAGATAAACAAGGCAATAGTCACAGGAAAGAAGGTAGTTAAATTCTAAGGGTACAGCATCTCACAGCAGAAGCAAAGGACAGTAAAGTCTATTTATTTGCCAGCCATATTAGTAGGATCAATGCAAACAGTATGGAGAATGTTTCTCCAAGAAAAAGCAAGCCCAAGATAAAGGCACCCAGTCTCTAGTATCCTAAAGGGGCACAAGATGACAATGAATGGAGAACACCCAAAGAGTGTCAATAATAACATCAGAGTGATTACAGTAGCCATCATAAGTATGCTCATTATATTTATATCCTCTACATTATACATTACTTTAGAAAAGATTCAACACTTCCATAATCACCATTTTTAACATGAGAGTCTGTACATCCTTCATAATGTGTAAAATACAGATATATTTCCATACTGAGTTCCAGTTTGGCTCATTTTTATTGCTGTAGCTCTAAAGGAGTAACTTGAGAATATTTCATGGTTAATATTTATTTTTCTATGATGATGTTTCCTCTGAGTTACTTGCCCTCATCTCCCTAATATAAACTGAATCTTTAGACTATTTACCGAGTACCAACAACTCCCTAAAGACTTCAGTGGCAAACAGAGTGATGCTGAGAAACAGAATTAGCAGACATGCCCCTAAAATTATGAAGGCAAATCTCTTTTTCAGGTCTCTAAACACTCCTCCCTTTAAGCTTTACTGGCACCATATTTAAGCATTTTCTAAATATAAACATGAACATGATTAAACAGCTAAATATTTTCACCATCAGGTCATGTACCACTATACAAATCTTCTCATCTTCAACCTTAAATAATTTAGTCACAATTAACTAAATAACCACTGAGATCTTAACTGCAGTACTTGATCTTAAGTATCTGTTTTCTAGACTTGAGAACAAGGGTCAATCCTTGCTGATGCCCAGAGCAGTAACTCCCTTGAATTATACATTGAAGCTAAAGTCATACTCTGAACTAAATTATAGATGTCTGAGAAAAAGAATCTTTTGCATTTCATAGCAAGAAGTGGCCCTGAGAGTTAAAGGGAGATGCCCAGTGCTGATATTTAACCTACAACCAGTCACTCCTTTGAGCTTCCAGATGGAGCTAGTCAAAAGAATGACAGCACAAAGTAAAAATCCAAGACTGTAGGACTATTGTGGGGCACATAAAAATGCCAATTGATATGATTTTAGCTGAAAAGCACCTGTAGTAGTGGCCAAATGTGTTTTTCCTCTGTTTGCCACCACAAAACCATTTAACCCATATAACTGGAGACCCCCAAAAAAGCCTGGTGAGAGGCATCTGAACTCAGATCTGTTTGTCCTGTGATAGAATGTCACCATTAGGGAATATAATTAATAAAATAGCTCAACTACACCTGCTGTAAGATAGATATATTTTAAAATATTTCTTCTTAAGCAATACTTTTCTTCTATATCTTTAACTGAATTTTCCCTGAGCTTTACTGACATAGCTGTCTAATATTACCTCCTTTTGATAACAGCAGCCAGAAGCACTGATACACTTAAAGAAACCTGAATAATTCTGTTCAGAACCTCAAATTACAACCTTACATTTCAAGCAAGTATTTATTTGACACTCATTGTTTAACAATGCCAATTATCTATCATTTCCAACAACTTGAGCTGAAACTCCTCTTGGCTAGCACTTTGGAAATCTCTATTTCAGCATCTAAATGTCAAAGCCACCAAATTATCTTGCAGGTTATGCTGAGGAACAGTATCTAAGTCACTTATCCTGGGGTTGATCTCCAGTTTGACACAGTCTGCTCAGGAAAGATGTGCCAGGGTCTGCTTCTTGTAAGCAGATACTTCTTGATGATTGTTCACATGGAAGTTGGGAAATGTTTTCATCTGGAAAATCTCCTACTGTTAGTCTTTTAGAAAAGCTATTTTATAGGTGTGAGGCCATAGCCCTTCTCCATAAAGTAGCTGGTAATTGGAAGTTTGTGCTTCTAAAAGGACAAATGAACCAGCAAGTAAGCATGAAGCAGGATGGTGAGTTAGCCTTGGCTAACAGCCACACTCCCACCTACCCCAATCAGGGCAGGGGGGGCAAATAGAATCAGGTGGGTTGGAAAAGACCTCTAAGATCAGGAAGGTCATGACCAGCTTCCTCTACTCTACACTGTTGACCATAATAAAGCGCACAACAAATGCTGGTGATGTCTCCTGAATGTGTACCTCCTACCTCTCTCCCTGAGGTCATCACCTGCAGCAGACTTAGGGCTGCTAGAGACACTGCTGAGAGACATCACCTCCTTCACTGTCTGTGCAAGTGTGGGACAGAGGCAGAGTATGTTTTCTGGCTGTCTTCAGGTCCAGGTTTTACTTAGATCCCTCAGCTGCCCACGTAAGATGTTGATCTGTCTGGTCAGCAGAAGCAGCTAACCAGAGCTCCTTGTCTTCCATCTAGAGTTGCCCAACCTTTCCTCAGCACCTCTGAGTGTCTTTGTCCTTGCTGCCATGAAGTCACAGTATCACAGTATAGATTAGGGGTTGGAAGGGCCCTAGAAAGATCATCTAGTGCAACCCCCCTGCCAGAGCAGGAGCACCTAGACCAGCTCACACAGCAATGTGTCCAGGCAGCTCTGCAATGGCTCCAGACAAGGAGACTCCACAGGCTCCTGGGCAGCCTGGGCCAGTGCTCTGGCACCTGAACTGCAAACAAGTTCCTCCTTATGTTAATACTAAACCTCCTGTGCTCCAACTTGCTCCCATTCCCTCTTGTCCTACCATTGGATGTCATTGAGAAGTCCTATCACCTAGACCAGCTTTCACTCAAGTCTCTTTCTAAATCCTCACACTCCAAGTGTATCCAGCTTCTTAGTTTTACTCTAAACCCTCACAAATACTTAGTCTGGTTTACCAATCCACATGGCTAAAACTCTTATCTGACCACTAATAACTCCTCATTTGGATCAGAGCAGCACATTCTTCTGTGACTTTGCCAGGCTCACCTCATGCACTGATGTAGTTCCATACCCCATGTGCCCACCAGCTCTTGCAAGCATCTCTTCAACCAAAACCAAGCTACCAAGCTTTTCTGGTGTACCTTTCTGCATCTATTGTCTCTGTTCTTCAAGTTACAATTACCTTTGTCAAGATGTCAGCTATTTAAACAAGCATTCCTAGGAACTTACATCAAGAGATTTATTTGCACTCCTCTAATCCTCTTAGAAATGTCCTTTTGTTGAAAACTGGAGAGTTGTAAGCTACATGGAAGCCTTCATTTGGCCTCTTGACTCACTTGCTGCTGTTGACTGATGGTTTCCTTGACTCCTCTCTCTGTCTGTATGTGTTTCCTGTGACCTTACCCCTGGATTTTCAATTCTTTGGAGGAGAAACCATCTTTCTGTACTTTGTTTGTGCTGTGCCCTGCACAATGGGATTCTGATCAAGGACTTCCAGGTGCTCCAATCATGAAAACAACTTGGAAAGTGAGTCTTAAAATGGTTTCTATTTGACAGAAACCCTTGACAAAATGGTGATTGTTTAAATGTGGCCTGAGATAAATCAGCTTGACATTTGATTCCATTTCCTATCTTTTTTTCTAGATAGAATGGATTCTCCTTCCTGTTGAGACCCATCTGAGGACAAGATAAACCTTGTGAAAACAAATGTGAATGACAGTGAATGTGAAAAGAATACCTTTAGATTATTCAGCCATTCAACTGGGCACTTCCCAATGCAAGAGAGTTATAGGAGGTGTCTTAAAAATCTAAATGGTCAAGAAAGAGAATGGCAGAACCACAAAGTCAAAGATAAATGGATAGTAGTGTTATAAAATGACACCCTTTGAAATAATGTTACCAAATAGAATCAAGGGATGTTCAGCTGCTTGAAAGCAAGGATCACTTCATTCTGTGGGAGAACCTAATGCACCACAACCTGTAGCAGAAGAAGGATCTCTGGCTCCCTCAGGTGAAGGGAATTGCTGATGTACTTTCCCACTGCACTAGAATAAGATGAATCTACCATGCTTCTTGGTCTCATCAATCCCTTAACAATCTGAAGGAAAACAGATGGTATCATTTCTCCCTATTTAATTCATGGCAGGTCACATGGTATTTAAAACCACTATTATTAGGCAACTTTGAGTTTCTATATCTGTTAGATCTGCTTACTTGATTGTGGTGACATTATGTTTGGCAGTTCCCCTTCAAAACAAAGCCCAAATTAGCTGTTCTAATTATTTAGCAGCCTTCTGTGGCTGAGATCATTTGCACACTCATGCTTCCAGAGCACGTGCCACTGATGGGAAATAGTCATCTTAAAAAGGTCCTTCCTGTCCACTTCTGAGGTGTGCAACCTCAGCAAATTGGCTTTCAGAAGCTGTATTTAGAGAGACAATTGATAGACAGCAGAAAAGCAAGTATTTGCATTCCTCTCCTGTTTTTTTTAAACCTCCTTCACTTCCATGGGGTCTGGAGAATAAATCTTCTGAGGAGCAGGTTGAGGGAACTGGGTTTGTTTAGTCTGGAGAAGAGGAGGTTCGGAAGAAACCTTCTAGCTCTCAACAACTCCTTGAAAGGAGGTTGGAGTGAGATCAGATAGGTCTCTTCTCCTGGGTTAACAGCGAGAGGATGAGAGGAAATGGCTTCAAGTTGCAGCAGGGGAGGTTTAGATTGGATGTCAGGAGGAATTTCTTCCCTGAAAGGGTTGTTCAGTCTTGGAATATTCTGCCCAGGGAGGTGCTGGAGTCACCATCCCTGCAGGGGTTAAGAAACATCTAGATGCTCTCCTTAGGCCCATGGGTTAGTGGCATGGGAGTGATAAGGATGGTTAGACTTGCTGAGCTTAGAGGTCTCTTCCAACCTTAGTGTTCCTGTGATTCCTATAATAAATTTTCACAAGGGAACTCATTTTTACATAAAAAGAAAGATTGAGCCTTTGGATTCCTCAAAGCAGAGCTGTTGACAAGCTCAACATATGCAGGTGTGTATGAAAAATTAATGTTGAAAGTAACCTCTATCTGAATTATTCTAGTGTCCTGACAGAATCCAAAATAGTAATGTTTCTGCAGCAGGCTTTCCAAATGGTAAAGCTCTTTCCATCCAATCTGTAGATGGTTAATCTACAGTTTCCTTCATTGGATATAATTCCTGACAGCAGGAGATCCACTGAAATGCCACAAGCTCTGTCTGAATGAGCAAATGGAGCTATTGGAGCAAATAAAAAGCCCTAACCACTGCTTACAGACAGCACTGAAGATGATATATTGCAACCTAGCTTTAGCACAGTAAGCTGCACAAAATGTTTTGCCCCTAAAGCTAAATAAAATAAAATTGACTTCTATTTGCATCTATTTCTCCCTCTTTCCCCCCCCCACACACTGGAAGGCAATGTTTTTCTGTATTCTTGGCCAGTGGCTCTATTTTTGCCATATGCACAATGCTGCTTTCACTGAAGAGCTAACCAGAAAATAATAATAATGAAAAAAATTCTCAGATTTAATATTTATTCCTCAAAAATGCAAACAGATGAGTCAAAGTGAGGAAACTCACTACCTCAACTCTTACACACACACACACATACTCTGCTATCTATTTCAATTTCTCTCAGCCCATTTCTTGAATTGACACAAATAACAGGACCATCAGATTATGGTTTGTAGATCCCTAGAGCAAGCAATTTTGGGTTGTTTTATGTTATCAGTAGCAATGGTAGCTGCAGCTTTTGCCTTTACTGTACATGAGTATTTCTATTCATGATAGGGATGTTTTTATTGCTCAGAAACATGTTTGATTCAAGCTAGTTCCACACTGATAAGCAGAGGAATTTGGGGGGTTTTAAAACCTATCCTAGTTTGAGGATTTCAAAGTAAATCTGAGTATTTCAGGAATTATAAATAGTTCTACTGAAGCCTGAGGAAATGCAAATATGGTCATAAGAATTATATGATGGAAGATAAAGTATTTCCTTTAAAAGGAAGTAATTTATATTTATAAGAAATTATTTTTCTTTTGTCAGGAATGTTAGTTCCCTCATTTACTGTTTGTACCATATTTAGAAGTTGGCTCTGAGGTCTATTCTACCCAAATTTTAAACTCTTATCTCTTTGCCTGCATGATATCTGCAACTCCCAATGACATCTCCCCAGACACCTTCCCTTAAGGGACTTAAAAACCTTCTTCTAAGGTCTAATTGGGATATGGAGTTTAAAATGAGTTCTCCATTCCTGTTCTTGTTGCTTTTGCTTGCCTGCTGACTGGGGTTTCCCACACACACGCACACACTTTTTCTGGCAAGAGCAGTGCTCTCAGAGCTCTTCCTTTTGTACTTTTTATTATTGGCACCTTGAGTTAAAAATAAAATACCTGCACAAAACCTGTAGGCTTTCCTCTGCTGCTTAGATGGGATTTGAGAGACTCTTTGCTGCCTCCTAAATTGGGAGGAGCTGCCATTCCACCCCTGAAGGTTTCCTTTCCTAATCAGAAAGGATGATCAGCTGCATAATTCATACTTTCCCCTCTAGCCATCTACTTACCCCTGTCTTATGCTCATAGTTAGATATTTCTCCTGTCAGTCTTTCCTCCTCACAGCTTCTTGCCTATCATATTCTCTTACCCCTTGCTGCTACCTGATTTGGGTTGGTTCAGAACCTTATTTTCCAGTGTTCTTCAGTTTAACTATTGACACCTTTTCCCCCCCCCTCTGTTCCTGCCTCCTCTGGTGCAGTTGTGTTTCCAAGTTTTCAAGCTCCCTGTTATTCCTTTGCTCTTCCAGGACACCTCACAGTCTCTTGGCCTTCATCAGGGAATTCATCTAACTCTATAGACAACCTACATGTCTCCAACAGGCATCTCTGATGGAGATTCACAAAGCCTAAAATAAGTGTCTTACACTGCTGGAATAAATAATCCTCTGGTGATGCTTATTTCTATCCATCCTTTCCAGAGCTGGCAGATTAGCTTCACTTTTTGCTGTATTTAGACAGATGAAGTTGGGAATCCCATTCCTAGACAAGTGTGCATCAAAGCAAGGTGTGATGCTCTCTGTGCTGAGCTCTGGGAGTCATTATAGCTTGAGTAAGAGTCCACCTCAAATTGGTGGTTGGGGCTGTGCTGAGAAAAGAGCAGGATGTTATTAGCCAGGGGAGGATTCAGTCACCTTTTATCCTGCAAGCAGTGATGACAGAACCTGTGGCAGTTTGCAGAAAATAGAACCCAGCTTCCAGGTGCTGGAACCTGCCTTCCTTTTCACCATTTGCTCCAGTGCAAAGTTCTTTGCAGTCTGGGTTGGGACTTTTTTTTCCCTTCTCAGCCTTACTTATTAAAAGCAACAAAAGCTGTGGCTTGTAGAGCTAGCTTTCAACAAAAACTCCTAACAAGCCAAAATGGTTTTTCCCCCAACCTGAAATTGAGCTTTCTCTGCTCTTTAACTCTTTCTGTTGTTACTCCAGTGCACACTCAAAAGTTATTTCCATCTCCACTGCTTTGCTTCTAGTCTCCCAAAGTCCTCTCTCTGCTTCCTCTCAAGCTCTTTTGACCCCTGTTTCATGGAAAAAGAAAAATTCAACTTTCTTGTTGCTGCAGTGGAAATTTTGAGTACAGGTATAGTTAGACTTGATGATCTTTGAGGTCTCTTCTAACCTTAATGATCCTGTGATTCCCTGCCTTCAGCTGAAAAAGCTGAGAATCCTTGATGAGCTGTAATGTGAGCCATAGGTAAGCAGTCAGTGAGTCTATGTTTGTTTTAGTTTTGACTCCCTTGCTTTTTCCTCATCTCTTTTTTTCCCCTCCCTGCTACACAACACATAATAAAAGCCCTGATTCTTTTACCAAAGCTTACTCTCTCCTCTGGGACCAAGCAAAATCATATGCTTTCTTTCAAGGTAATTTGCTTTGTGTGAGTCAGTGCAGTCTTGCAGACAGCTCTGAATTTATGCAAAGTAACATTTTTTTTACTCCATCAAACCATGCAGAATTAAGCATCAAGCCTATTATTTCAGTTTTAGAACAAATATTCAAGCCAACAGGATCAGCTGTAACACTCAATAGCAATTCCCTCTTTTTGTGGAGACATTTCCTCTCTGTTCCTTCCCCACCCTAATCTCTAGGAGATTCTTAAAACTAATCTGTCCACCAAAAGGAGAACAAAATCAGTAGCCTCTGTCAGTCCAAGGGACACAGAGTTTGCAGTGCACATCATGAGTCTTCCTTACTTGCTTATCTTGTCACAGCTTCTCCTAAGCAGTCTATCTGCCTTATCATCTGCTTATTGGACCTGAAGGATTGACAGAACAACACTTCTGAGGTTTCTCTCAGTATATAAGGTGATTGCAGGCATTAATCACAGTATAAACACCTTAGCCACTTTTCTCCCTGCAGCTAAAACAGGCTGGCAGTGGCAGAAAGAGTAAGAAAAATCAGGCAAAGCAAGATTGCTGGGGTCTAATTCAACCAGCCCTGAAGTTAAAGGAAGATTTTTCACTGACATGAAAAGAGATGGATCTGCTGCTAAGGTCATGCAGGCCATGGACAATATTTGAAGTTTTCCACAGAACAGCTTGTAGTATTTTTAAGTTCAAACTCAGCTGAGCTGTGAACAAACTGTGAAGCAAGTGAGCAAGCAGGTGAATGCTTTTCCTAGTGCCTGAAGAGCAGTGCCAGGAGGCTGGGTAGCTAGCTAGCAGGAATTCTTACTGCTGAAAGGAAATAGGCTATCACTGATATTACAAATATATAGTGGGATGATTTATGTGACTGGAATGTAAAAAGTCAGATAAAGCATGTTTACAAAGAAAGAATAGGTAAAAGGAGTGAGGATGGTGTTCTATGGTAGAGAAGTGATTATCTGCATTAGAGTTCCTGTCTTGAAAGAAAAAGTGGATTGTTCTTGGTGACTCAGGTTTTAAAGGGCTGTGTTGGAGGCTGTAAGCAGTCTGTAGTAAAAACATCATTAAAGTTCCTAAAAACGTGACTAATAATTATCTAACACAAAAGGCATTGAACCTAGCACAAGGGAATTCTATTTTGAGCCTCATTACGTGGAATAAAGAGGAACAGATCAGTGGATCTAATTACAGTCATTAGGGGAAAACATGTGAGTATATATACATATGTACTGGGTAATTCCAAAGAGTGAATCTTACAAACCTGGAGAAAATGATGAGAGATAATTGTTTAGAAAGAATAAATACAGGCAGCCAATTGTGAAAGCAATTTGAAAGTTGTTGAACAAGAATTTATGAGATGTCCAGAAGCCACATCTCCTGATTAAGAAACAGTACACCTATGTGTTAAACTCCTTCTACTTCAGGTGTGAAGTGAATATATCAATTAAAATATAAACAAAAAATAGTGAAAGGAAGAAAGAAAGGATAAGAGCTATCACTGTAAATCAGAAATTATGAAGTATAGTAAAGGAAGCCAAAGACACTAGAGTGCCTATAAGAAAATAGTTTTTAGGTATTAGGGAAAAAAGGCTAAGTTTAGTGTAAAAATTTGAAACAGGAATATAATAGAGACATAAATAAAGTATGAAAAGAAGGGTGTCTATATACGTGACTGTAAGCGTGATTAAAATCACCACAGAAAACCAGCAGGGGAGTATGAAGAGTTAGTGCTGGGCCAAGCACCAACCCAGGGACAGAGAGCCTCTATTATCCCCTTTGCCCCCACTCCAGGGAGGAAAAGGGGAAATGAACAAAGAGAGAGAGAGATTCGTGAATTGGAAATGAAACTTAAACTACTTAAAAATATAATGATAATGATATATGTGTACACACACAAAACCAATACCAGAACCAAACCCTCCTTGATGGCAACAACCTCACCACTGATGCTGTAGCAGGTAAACTTTAGCAGCAGACAGAACTCAGATTCAGGAGCTGGATCCTGCAACTCTTGGATTGAGATTGAAGGCAGAACAGATAGATGCTGTAGAAACAGAACTAGGCTTCTGATCTTCCTAAGGCTCAGGTGCTCAACCTTCAGAACAAATAGTAACCCAACCTCTCCTTATATGTACTGTTTGTTAATTAGGTGCTAAATAGCTTAATTATGCACCTGTTTTGCTTGGGTCTTAGGCATTATATAAGAGACCCTAAAGCCCAAGCTTGACATCAAAGTTTCAAGGACTGAATGTGATATAGATGGCATGGAATCCCTTCTTTGGACTTAAACTAGGATAGGAAAATAGGTGTTAATTGCCTCAAAACACCATCTATGTCATTCCATTGAAATGGAGAGGTGGGAAAACTGACCTATAGATTAGTGTTGAGGGAAGGCAACAGAGGACAAGAATCTCTGAAACAAGCAGATTAGGAAAGCAACAGTACTGTGAAATTTGGGGCAAAAAGGTCCAAAAATGCATCCATTGCAGAGGAGTACAGAAGGTAATTAAAACCTGTTTGTCATCACTAGTCAAAATGAACACCAGAGACACAGTGAGGACTTGACTGCTAGCATCCCTTGTCCTCCATGGAGCAGCAGGTGATCCTGGCCAAGCCACTAGGACACACACAGCAGTGCTCTTGAGTATGTGGATGTGAGAATGGGAAGCATCAACCTGGGGACTATCTGAAGTAAAATCACCTTCCTCTTCTTTGGGATCTTCCCACTGAATCTTGCTGCACTGTTTTCCTACATTAGCAGCAGAGGGAGGTTTTGAAATTGTTCTTAACTCTGTAAATAAGCTGCAGTTGCTCACAGGTAGTGTCTAGAGATCAGGAGGAGGTGCTCAGACATCCCTGACAGGACATTCATCTCAACTCTGCTAATGACCTGCATGTTATAAATGGAGATGCCTATTTTTTCCAAGCTTAGACTTGGACAATGAACTATTAGGGAACCAGAGTTCATATTTTAAATGTATCTCAAAACATATCTTGTTAATATTTTGAAAGCAGAATGAAGACTGCAGTAGGGAGAAGTAACAAAAGATACATCTGGTCTGATAATACTCTTACTGGATTGCTGTTGCATGTGGAATTTGAGGAGTGTAGGTATATCACTCCAATATTTAAAAAGCCACTTAAATACTAACTCCTAAAACCTGGCAACAATTCTGAGAAGAAGAATTTAATTGTTAATACAGATTTTAATTGATCCCGAATAAAAAGCAAGGAATATAATTAGTGTCAATCATTGTGGTTGTGGAGAAAGAGTCCTTACAGCCCTTATTAAACACACTTGGTATAATTCTTTGATAAGATTACAATCTAGGCAGTGGATTATAAATAATATATTTAGACTTTTAAAAGGAATTTTGACACATTAATACACAACAGTCCCATTTTAATATTAGTGCAACAATAGAATACATCTTAAATGGATTAACAACTGCCTAGGTGACACATCCCAAAGAAGTAATTGTCAGTGTGGATCTATTGTCAAAGGAATGAGTTTCCAGTAGGGTTAGGAGGTTATCTAGTAGAATAATTGCATCTGGTCCAGGACTATCCAATGCAATCAACAGTAAACTAGAAGAAGATACAAAATCACCATTGATCACAGTGGTGGCTGAGAAGGGAAATCAGCCATGGAGGTCAACCAGCAAGTAACTCTGTTATCATGGCACGAGATGAAGAGATTTGCTGTATTCTCAAATTTAGTGCTAATCAAATTGTATCTTCATTTAAATACCAGAGCAACACAAGCTTGTGCTGGTTCAGGAACATGATTTATTTTAAATGACAACAAATGCTAAACAACAGAATGAAATATTTTGTGCGAGTGTCCTGAAAAGCAGAGTTCTTGTTTTTAATCCTTACTCTTCCAAGAAGATCCATGATGGAGGCTTTGCTGTATAGTTTCTGTGCCTAATCCTTATTCATGCAGGGAATCAAATATATAGTTAGGAAAATAAATGAGCTATTCCAGTAGAGTAACTACAGATGGTGAGAAAGGCAATCAGAGCTAATTCAGCAGTCTGGCATATTAGTATGAATTCTGCATCTAGAAGAGCTGTACTAACTGAATTATTTTCAGTTAAATTCTCTTTAATTTCTTAATTTATTTTTTCCATCTGATTAAATCTTAAGGAGAAACCTTTTTCTCTCTTTTCCTTCGCACGACTCTTTTACACCATTTTATTTCATTCTCTTTTGGCATGCCTCAACTCTGATCATCATTTGATCTTCTTTTCTTTTTAATAACCTTTCAGTCTGCTTTGGTTTTTTCCTCAAAGTGTTATATTTCAAGTTAAAACAACTTATGAAATGAAGCATTTTACCTAGGACTCCAAAGTCTTCAAACTGAACATTAAGGCATTTTGATGTTTTTTTCTCAGAGTGCTTGACTGTACTCATTTATGTATTTTTCCAACCACATTTTATACCTTGGGGAGGTGCTTGCCCTGAGGTGAAGTGGTGTCAAGCAGTGCTATGGGAGCAGAAGGTCCACTTTTTGCTTTCTATACTAGGATACCTACTATTTTTAAACAAGCAACCAGTCTGGTCTAGGAAACACTCCCATGTAGTTCAAATATTGCAGTCAAGACATCAACAAATACAAAAATATTCTAATGTAACTCAAAAATCCTAATCTGCTTGCTTCAGAATGTAGGTGGACTGGTAGTTTCCGGTGGTGGCTCTCATACCTGCTTGCTTCTGCTTAAAGCTATTCTGAAAAGGCTAATAAATAGCTTCTAGCTGAGACTCACAGAATCACAGCATCATTAAAGTTGGAAGAGACCTCGCAGCTCATCAAGTCCAACCACACCTATCACTACCATATCACTAAAACCACGGCCCTAAGGAGAGCATCTAAATGTTTCTTAAACCCCTGCAGGGATGGTGACTCCAGCACCTCCCTGGGCAGCCTGGGCCAAGACCAAACAACCCTTTCAGTACAGAAATTTCTCCTTATATCTAACCTAAACATCCCCTGGTGCAACTTGAGGTCATTTTCTCTCTTCCTCTCACTGTTAACTCAGGACAATTCCTTATGTGCCCTTTCCACTCTTGTCCTTGCCATTTCTTCCAAGGCTCATCACCAGTTCAGCCCTCAGTCCTTTCTTCTTTCCAGGCCCAGCTGCCTATGGTTAAGTCTGCTCTGGATGTGTGACAAGGACCTCCACCCTTGCACACTGACAACAAACAGTGCACCATCATCTTCAGTCTAGGGTGAAAAAAAACAAGTCTTGCAAACCTCTTGGGAGACAAGGGATGATGCTGCCTGTTGGGCAAGCTTGGTCTCCCTCCCTGTACAGGCTGGATGGAGTGATGGGAAATAACAGAACCACTCAAGCTGAGCTGTGATAAAAGACCATTTCAAAAACTCCATCTCCTCTGTACCCAGCTGTGTGAGTGCTTTTTTCCCTGTGCTCTTCTCTCTTGTAGACAGATCACCTCAAACCAGCATATTTAGAGCTAACATATGTGACTTTGCAGCAGAACAGTTAGGAAGAAAACCACTCAGACAGGAATATTTCCCAGACTGGATGCTAAAACTAAGAGCTGGGAAGCAATCTAAGAAGCAGTTCTTTTTGCTGCTCATTTTTAATTAATGCCTCACAACTAAGGCTGTCTGTGCCAGAATTTGGACATGAGAACATAGCATCAGAAGACTCAGGAAGAGCAAGTGCTGCAGCCTGGCTGGACCAAATATTCTCTGACAACTAGTGCAGGAATTACCTGTTTTCCTCCTCCACTAGCAGAGAAGCAGTGAAATGTTGATCTGCTCTGTCTACATTCTCTGTACACTCATGACAGGAGCAGAAAAGCCACCTTCTGCAACATCTGTGAAAGGATTTCTTTATGAAGGGGAAATTCTCCCCAGATAAGTCACTTTAAACAATGCTCTAAGGTTGCTGAGCAGATTTAAACCAGAGAACACAGCCCTATGTCTGTCCTGTTATATTATATTGACAGCAAAGTGCTTATTAAAGATAGTTTTGTCTTTGAAACTGAATTGTTTAAACTTGGTGATGTTCAGGAAAAGGTCCAAACAGAGTGTTGCTTTTGAAAAGGTAAGAAACCATTTTTGGCAAGGCAGAAAAGGCACTGTCATTTCACCATGTATCTACTCAGTGTATTGGCATGTTCAGAGCTCTCCCATTTCTCTCTTACTAACCATGCTCTGGAGCCAAAAAGCTGCAGAATCAGTACATCCACAGCCAAAAAGCTGCAGAATCAGTACATCCACAGTATTTGCTCTTTATCATTAGCTGAAAGCTGAAGTTTGCAAACTCTGGGAAAAAGATGTCAAAGATGTCAACTGAAAGAAAATCTTGCTCTTTCAGTAGAAACACTCAAGTTAGAAATTCTAAACTATGAAATTTATAAGCATTGATACATAACTAGCTGAAAGTTATACCTGAAAGTTACCTGAGACACAACTCCTTGAAAGGAGGTTGGAGTGAACTGTCATCCTGTGGCCTGTGCTAGGTACCAACTACAATTATTTTGTATCAACAACAGTAAGGAGATGTTAGAGGTTAGAATTATGTTATGCTCCAATTAAACTAACAATTAAACCTGGAAAAGCAGACACCTGTGGAGAGGACTATAAATGGCTGTCTGATGTGATAATGCCTCTGAAAGGCTTCTGCTTTGGTTTAGGTTGAGGCTAGTCATATCCACATTAATAGACTCAAGTCAGCAGGGGAGAAGCCATTGTGTGAATAAAGCCTGAGCTGACACTTACCTATAGTTTAATTATATAGTGATCCTTTGGGCCAGCAGATCCTATCTAAACTCCCAAATGCAGGTTAAGGGGCAAAATAATCATTCTGTGAGTCCAGAACAAATGAGATAAGCTGGCTACAAACTGTGAGGAACTGAGAAAACATCATTGTTCTGATGCTAACATGGAAGATGACTCTGTGGCTTTCATCTTCCTGATTTTTCCACAGACTTAATTTATTTGGGATGCTTTTAAACTCAAATCTGTTATGTAAATTATTCTCCAAGGGTTGTTTTTGTAGTAAAGAAATCACATTTTGTTCTTGAGGCAACTGCCTAACATGCCAGTCAGGGAAAACCATGGTTAAAAATGGCATGACATCAAAACCTGTGTGCTAACTGCAGTTTGGATACAGCTAAGTGTCTGCTCTTTTGAAGAAAGTAAGCTGATGGATGGCAGAAATGGTTGAATTTTGAGCACTTTTGTGAAGTTCATCTATAGAAGAAGTGCTAATTACACTGCAAGATAATTGGGTCATGGGACCTCTATTAAACTGGAGTTAAGCTGTTGGAGTAGGGATGTTTAGGTGACTGAAGCTCTGTAGTTGAACATCCCAGCTCCTAAATGAAATGGCACCTGTGACTTTATACAAAGCCATTGCTGTTAATGAAGTCATTGAAAACAACCAAAAAAGGTATCTAGCCAATAATTTTATTGTCATATCAGTAATAATAACTAGGTGCTTCTGTTTCAGTGAATAGACATAGACATTTCTAATCAAAATGTACTAGGGCATGGATTTAATAGAATTCTTCCAGCTCCAATTCAGCTGAAAGCTGAAGATAACTGCATCTAGAGGGAAGCCTGATGAAACAAGCAGTGCTGCTTGTTCATTTGATGAACACTCCATTTTTCTCATTGACTTACAGAAAAAAATAATGCTCCAATTTAAAGACTTCTAATATTTTATTTCTGCTTGGTGCTCATCCCACAATCTGTCCCAAAAGAGTGCTGGTTTGTGGCTGGAAGATAAGGAGAATATTTGTATATTGATTATTATTTAGTGTTTGAAAAATTCCCTCTTTTCAGAGCCCTCCTCATGGACCAGTCTGGGGAGTAATTACATCACTTGGAAGTGGAGTGTCAGGTATGAACCCTACAAGGCTGACACAAGCCCACACCTTCTTGAGGAGCTCTAGCAGAGCTGGACTCCTAGACTGCCCTCACAGAAACTCTCTGTTGGGTATAAAACCTGAGGAAGTTGATAGAAAACTTCGAAGAGAGAAGCATGCCTGGAAGACTTGTCCCTTGCATGGCCTCATGTCCACAGTTATGGATGGAGATGTCTGAAATTAAGGTTTAGACCATGAAATTCATCCCTTCAGCTTGGGCTCCTGCCAGTAGTTAGTGGCAGTCACCACTCAACAAGTGAGAGAAGAGTGGGTCAGCCTTTGTGTGAGGAGGCTCGTTGCAGTCAGGGTTTTGTGGGTTTTTGAAGAGCACTGAGATTCGATGAGAAATAGAGTTTAGATGGGTTTGATCCAGATCCAGTCAGGCAGGAATAGCAAGCATGAGCACAAATGCTCCNGCTGGCCACGCTCCTCTTAATGCATCCTAGGATGCCATTGGCCTCTTGGCCACAAGGGCACATTGCTGCCTCATGGGCATCCTCCTAGCCACCAGCACTCCCAGAGCTTTTTCCCCAGGGCTCTTCTCCAACAGATCAGTTCCCAGTCTGCACTGATCCATGGGCTTGTTCTTTCCCACATGCAGTACTGCACACTTCCCCTTGTTAAATGTCATTCAGTCTCTCCCTGCCCATGTCTCTAGCCTGTCCAGGTCACTCTGGATGGCAGCACAGCTCCTGGTGTGCCAGCCACTGCTCCAAGCTTGGGATCATCTGCAAACTTGCTGAGGGTACATCCTGTCAGCAGTGCTGTGAGAAACACTGAAGTAAATACTTCTGTAGAGCTGGTTAACTGTGTTTTGTTTCCTCCCCACCTTTCTTCAGTCATCAAGAACAAAAAACGCCTGACCAGTGTGACTAATGTGCGTTGCTCAATTTCAGCTTTGCAGCATAAAAAGGGAAATGTTGTGGAAGCATCTCTCCTAAATTGGAGTCTTTTATGAATAATGATTCTTCAGGGGGGTTTGTTGGGTTTGTGCTGATGGAAATTACACCACATAGAAGTGTCATTTGTCCTAAATATAGAGAAGAAAGAGGAGAAAAGACAAAGAACTTCACACAGTGTTCTGTGAAACTAAAATCACTGGGTTTTTTACTAGATAAAACAAGCATCTTTCTGCTCCTTTCAGAAACTGTTTAGGGAAAAGTATGTCTATATGTTTTACATGTATTTTTAAACACCTAAATAAGTGTGCAGAGTCTAGAAGCTCAGCTGTGAGAAGAAACACTTTAGCAGCAGACTTAAAAAGAGCAAAGGCTGCATGAGGCACATAGAGGAAACACAAGCAAAGTCTGATGTCATTCTAATGCCATTTTCTCTCCAGAGGTCTCTTAAAACTGCTTAGACTGAAAGGAATTGTCATGACTGGATCTATCTATCTTTAATTTGAGTGAACCTTGTACAGGTGATGGTAGAGTTGCTTAATTTTACTGATATTGAGCCTGTTTCATTAATATGCATGTTGACTGAATAACTGCCTCTGAACCTTCTAAAATGTGCTTCTAATCACATCAATGTTAATTATTAATGAGGACCTGACTCTATCATTCAGTTACATTCTCTTTTTTCCTGGCTTATCATTACATGTGTGTTCACAGGAGCAGTTATTTCTGCAGGTAATTTCATTTATCATAAATAAACACCTTTCTCCTGATTGTTCCTGAGATGAATGGAGCGGAACATCCAGCATGCAGTTAGGGGAAAGCAAATGTTCTATGGAGGGCAGCTTTGGGTGGGTGGTTTCTAGTAAACACTTTGCCTCAGGGAATTTGTGCTATCTTTTCTTTCTCTTTTTCCTCTTCAGGGAATATTTGTCCTAGGATTGCCATACGCTCTTCTCCACAGTGGATACAGTGGCCTCTTCCTTATAATCTTGGCTGCAGCATTATGCTGTTACACAGGCAAAATTCTCATCGCTTGCCTGTATGAAGAAAATGAAGCTGGGCAGCTCGTGAGGGTGAGAGACACATATGAAGATATTGCCAATGCCTGCTGCAGAAAGCTCTCTCCCAGACTAGGGGGGATAGTTGTCAATGTGACCCAAGTGATGGAACTGCTCATGACATGTGTTTTGTATCTGGTTGTCAGTGGGAACTTCCTGTCACATAGTTTTCCATATGTACCAGTGACTGAGAAAACTTGGTCTGTCATTGCTTTTGTTACTCTGCTGCCTTGTGTGTTTATCAAAACTCTCAAAACTGTTTCCAAACTCAGCCAGCTTTGCTCCTTGGTCCATTTCATTATCATCCTTGTAGTGATGACTTACTGTCTCACACAAATACATCAGTGGTCCTGGGCAAAGTTTAGACTCTCCATCAAGTTTGAGGACTTCTTGATCTCTGTAGGGGTGATCATTTTCAGTTACACTTCACAAATATTTCTTCCCACACTTGAAGGTAGCATGAAAAACCCAGAGGAATTTAGATGTATGCTGAATTGGACTCACTTTTTAGCTTGTGTCTTGAAAACAACCTTTGCACTGACTGCATTCTTGACCTGGGGTGAAGAGACAAAGGAAGTGATAACTGACAACCTGCCATCCTTTCTTCAGACCCTGGTGAATTTGTGTCTCTTAACCAAGGCTCTTCTGTCTTACCCTTTGCCCTTCTTTGCAGCCACAGAAGTTGTGTTTGCTTGTATTTCTAGAGGCAACCATGCCATTTACAGATCTCCTCTCTTTGCCCTGGGGGTCAGAGGCTCCTTTCTCCTGTTAACCCTGCTGATGGCCATGTTCATACCACATTTTGCCCTGTTGATGGGTTTAACAGGCAGTGTAACAGGTGCTGCCATGACTTTTCTTCTTCCTTCTCTCTTCCATTTAAAACTGAAGTGGAAAAAACTATCCTTCTTAGAGAAGTGTGCAGATATCTCTGTTTTTCTGTTGGGTTTCCTTTCTAGCCTTGCAGGCACAGTTTGCTCAATAAAAGGGTTGCTTGAGGTATTTGGAGGGGTATAAAAACATTTCCTGAAAGCCAGATATGGCCTAAATATTATAAATACCTTTACTCCATCAGTCAGTATGTAAGAGATTTTGTCATTAGGTAAAATGAAACATATGCTTAAATGTTTGCAGGGCTTTAACTGTAAAAGTGTGTGGCTCTAATCAAGTTGAAAATCACCTTTGCAGCCAAAAAGTACTAAATTTAATATGTTAAGAGGAAGGAAGTTGGAGATGGCTTAGCATGAAAATAATTTTCAGCTAATCCTATATGGTTTTGTTACTTCATGAGTTACACATCCTAAAATGGTTACTGTCAGTGATTCCACCAATTGAACCAGAATTTCTTACAGATTTAGATCCTGTTCAATCTCAAAGCTATGAAATCTAGCTTACAGGGTATCATAGAGTTTGAGAGAGCTGTCACTGCAAATGGATGAATGGATTTCACATTAGTGGCAGAATGTGAACAGAACAAATCAGTGAATTTCGCTTCTGTTGTAAGACAAGTTCCACTACTTGTTTTTTAAATGAGTAGGCAAAAAGAGAACTCAGTTTACAACAGCTTTGAAAGCCTGCTTTTATCATGAGCTCAGCTGGGAATGCAGTCAGGGTAAAATGGGCATTCTAACAGCTCACACTCATGGAAAAGGGAATTTGTTCTGAAAGAAACTAGAGCTGACGACTGCAGCTCTTCTGCAAGTCTAATGCCTAAGATTCATGCCTCTGCAATGCAGTTTTCTATTGGTTGGGTTACAAGAAGTCTCACTGGTAGCATGAAAAAGTTAATATGCAGTTCACTTTCCCTCTTAGGCAGGGAATTTCTCTGATCTTTGTATTTTTTCTGGTGGTATTAAAAGCTGAGTGAAGTAAATCACACTCGATAAACAGACACACTGCTAACTTCCTCTGCTCTTCAGCTGGAAGAGATGTTGGCTTCATAAAAAGATCAACCTGGCAATCTATTTCACATTAGTGCTAAAACCTGATGACAAGGAGCAATCTAATTAGGGCACTCTAATGAATGTATATCACCTTATTGTACTAAACCTATGCTATATATTAGGTAATTAAAGTAATGATTTGAAAGGAGAAAGTTTTCATTTTGGTTATAAATAGTTTCACATCATCTTTTACTGTGTCATGTGAAGAAGCGTTTGCATGCCAACATAAGCCTGAATTAAGGAATCAAAAGCCTAGCGGGAACTGCTTAACTAAGCTATTTTTCTATGTAGTATCTTAGCATTAATGCTTCTGTCCTGTGTAAGCAACAGTGACCTCTCAAGGCTCATTTGCTGAATGATAAATAACATGCAATTAAACCTAAGGGAGGAGTTCTCCTAAGCCTTGTGTGTCACTCTGTCCCTTCCTTTGTCTCCTAATACCTGGGTGGAATAGTGATGAAAACTTTACTAAAACAAATCCATTGTGTAATTAGAAGACTATTGAGAAAACTGAGGAAATGTATAGCCTTTTAGAACTTCTTTGGTACAATGGATCAAATTCTGCACTCAAATCCACACCTGCTGAATTTCCTGGGATTGAGATTTGTGCTGGAATAAACAGGAGGGATGTATTTTTAAGGAGTCTTCTTGTTTTTATGCAGAATGTCAAAAATCCATTACTAATTGAAGGACTTGAAAGCTTGTTATTACCCCTGTGACACTGTCAGCAGGATATTATTACGTGGATGATGTCAGTGAAAGGGTATCTTTACTTTCTGTGTGGAGAACTTTCACAGATAAACAAATATCCAGGAGCAATGTTTGTTCTATTTATCCTGCACAAATCTCTGAGGACAGAGGAAGGTTGTCCAAAGAGTTCTGTAAAAATGCCTTACTTAAAAACTCCCCACAAAACAACTCATCATTTTTTCCCCATCTCCTACTTTTATTTAATGTGTTTTCTCTCTAATCCTTCCTAAATTCCTGGAATTCACCTCATTGCATTTGCTGTTGAGGAAAGCTTGGAAAGGGGATAAACACTTCATCTGTGTGGCTGTTTGAGGACTATTCCAGCTCATCCCTGTGATTCCAAACTAGCTTTAGTAGGACTTTCTTCTCTCAGCCTTTTCAAGAAGCCAATACCTATTTCTCTAAAGCCAAAGATGGTCATTTCCCCCACAATCACTCTCATTTAATGCAAGTTCTTCCCTACAAGGAGAGACAATTCATGTTTTATCAGACATGCACTGTTATTGTCCTTCTTCTGGTTTCTTGGGTCTCTTCAGCTATGATGACTCAGATGATGGTTTGCTTCCAATGTTAAAGAATATGGAGATAGATTAGATTGGGAGATTTTAATACACCCACATCTATTGAATTTGGAAGTTAGTAGGAAAGTCCTGAATTATTTTGCAAGTGGTAATGGAAACTTGGATTACACTCCAGGAGTTGATGGTGGTTTAGTGGTGACCATGGTGACCTGGACAGGCTAGAGAGATGGGCAGGGAGAAACTTAATGACATTTAACAAGGGGAAGTGTGCAGTACTGCATGTGGGAAAGAACAAGCCCATGGATCAGTCCAGACTGGGAACTGATGTGTTGGAGAACAGCCCTGGGGAAAAAGCTCTGNTCCTGCTCTGGCAGGGGGGCTGGACTTTCATTCAATGAACCTTCCAACTCAGAAAGTCAGAAATACACTTACACATCCTTCAGCTCAAGCCTGAATGTGCTGCTCAGCACATGGTATAAGGCTGATTCATTTCCCGAAGCACACAATTGCTTATTTTTAGAGACAGGCTTATTTCTGAATACTTTCCAAAGGCAAAATTCTATTAATAATGTGTATTTAAGTATTTGCAACTGTCTATACCAGACATTAAACCATCATCTATAGAATATGGTCAAAGGATCTAAAAAGATATTACCCTCAATTATGAACTAGGAGGCATTGAGTTTAGCTATACAATGACTATTAGGAATTGTTGACACTAAATTTATATTACAAATCATTAGAATCACTGAAGCTAGACAAGTAACAGAGAAACTA
The DNA here is from genome assembly GCA_013396975.1 of Bucco capensis. NCBI lineage: Eukaryota > Metazoa > Chordata > Aves > Piciformes > Bucconidae > Bucco > Bucco capensis. The sequence continues at coordinate 268,150 of VWZO01000488.1, read as the reverse complement.
AATATTCATCTATTATTTTGGCCACTCCTGGATTATTCTTTGTGAGATGATGGTGTTTTATCCAAATTAAGCATAGTGGACATGAAAAAACTGCTATGGAACAAACTCTGTGCTGAAATAAAACCATTTCATAGCCTTGCTTCATTTGTTGTGCCAGCAAAAGTATGAGTAAAGGAACCTGTTTCCTTTCAGCAAGAACATCACAGGCATTGCCCAAAATGCTGCTTCTGGGATTGCAGTATCAACAGGAAACCCTGAAGTCCTAGCTCTGACAGCAGTTATGCTGATTTAAGTCAATCAGGTAGCTCTAAATATAGGCTCAAGTAAGGTATCTCTTGCAGATATACTGAGGAACTTCAAGTGTTTATTTAGGAGACTTTCAAAAACAAACCTGAAGTTAGATGAAAACCACATTCCTGCTGACTCCTTGGGAGTACAATCACCAACCACAGTGGACCAAGGCTCTAATGTCTATAGACCATTAGCAATGCTTCATTTACTTGTACACCAGAGCCATCACTTCATAACTGGAGGTTCTCTGCCACGTTATCACATCTTTTTTTCTTTTTGTAGCAGTGAAATAAATGTTTTCCCCAGAGAAGCTACTAAAATGTTAGAGAGATGTCAGAAGAGCTACTGCAAGAAATTGTTGAGGCTAACACAATTTCATCAACCCTTCATCCTTGATGATTCACTTCATTTTTATTTTGTGAAGTGAATTTTGAGCTCCATGTGCAAAATTCCCTCTGCATTGACTGGGGACTCTGAAAATGTGACTGTACAAAAATGGAACCAATAAGATGTCCTGTGAATGCTTCATTAAATCAAGTTTCAATTTTCAGTATTTCTTCTCAGAACTACAGCATTTTAAGAACTGATAGATGATTTTTAGAAATCATTTATCCAGTTCTTCTGCATTATGATTAATTTATCTGGATGATGTCTTGATCTGAGAAGAAATTTATCTCCCAGATTTAAGTAGAAAAGTGCATGCATCTGGAAATATATATTTTTATAGTATGCTGACATTTAGTTCTCCCAAGAGCTCATAGGGGAAATAAAGTATTGGGAAATTTATTGTGTTCTGTGGTCACTGGCAATGAATTTGAGAATAAACAGTCAGAAAACCACTTAAGCATTTTTGTCCACTGCTTAAGTATTTGTCAAGTTGTTGCCACTTTGCAGTTAACTGTTTTTTATGCTTCTATGGTGGTGTTGCCTCAAACTTCTAATATATTTGTCTTTTGAGGGAGGGAAATTCCAAATTTATCATTTTATAGTTGTAAAGGCAATATTTAGAGGACAAATTAACTCAAAAGAGAATCCCAAGGCAGCTCTAGGATAATACTCTTCATTATTCTTTGCCTTCTTGGTGACCTTGAAAGTCAAGTGTGTTAAGAGACTGGAAGAGGAAAGTTGGGAACTAGCAAAAGGTGAGAAGCTGAGAGCAAGGAAGAAGGAAACAGTCATAGAAAGAAAAAAGCTCAGAAGGAGAGAAGGGGAAGGCAGAGTAGTGGAAATGATCTTCTGCAAGAATAACATCAGCTGTTAACATTGTGTATAGTTTGGCACAAGTAATTCAAGCTTCTCTAGTTGATGCAAGTCTATATACTCTGTCTGTGAATAATTTTCATTTCTTTCACTTCCTCAAACCTCTCATGAATTCAAAACAACTTAAATAAAATCCTTCTCATTACTCAGGAATTATGTCTATGTTCAATGCTTTCTGTTTCCCAAAGGAATTTGAAGCATGGTTTAGTGACATGTTAGTGATGGGCAGATGGTTGGATTTAATGATCTTAGAGGTCTCTTCCAACCTTAACGATTCTGTGATGAATGCCAAATAAATAATATTATAGGCAAATTCTATCCCTCTGTGCATTCTTATCTATCCCTTTTCCTTCCCTCTCCTATTGCATTGATTCAGAGATGTGCATTGTTCCTAAGCACTTACTGCCTTGCAGCCCCAAAACCAGTGCTAAAAGATCTTTGAATGGGAAGAATCCTCTTAGAATGACCACCACAGAGGGTCTTTTGCACCTTGGGCCATTTTAGGCTGTCAGGCAGTGCTAGGACTAGGGGAATGGATCCAAGCTTGAGGAGGGGAGATTTCAGTTAGCTGTTAGGCAGAAGTTGTTCCCCAGGAGGGTGCTGAGCCACTCTGCCGGGTTGCCCAGAGAGGTGGTGGCAGCCCCAGCCCTGGCAGTGTTGGGGCTGGGAGCAAGCTGCTCTAGTGCCAGCTGTCCCTGCCCATGGCAGGGGGCGGTGGAACTAGATGATCTTTCAGCTCCCTTCCAACCCTGAGAGTTCTATGATTCTAATTAGCCAATCTGTTCCCCCAGAATCAGGGATGTGTTGGAGGATCAAGATCCAGTTCCCTCAAACAGTGAGAGATCAAGCTACCTTTGGATGGAATGGGAGTACTAATCCAAACTCTGTTTGGATGCTTCAGAGAAATATCTGCTCCAGTATCAAGAAGAGTTTTCCTACACACCTGCTGTGCTAATACTAAAGAGAATGATAAGAGATAAAGGATCTTTATTAATAGCTAATCAAATAACTGCAACGGGGAAGAGGATGGGATAAGGATCTTGAGGAAGAAATTTGGAAGTGGCTGGAGAAACAAAGCAGAGGAAGACAAAAGAAGCACTAAGAGTGTAGTGGAAAAGAAATGGAAAGGTATAGTGTTAATGCTAATGCCACACAGTGCAAAACTGAACATAATTTAAATAATATCTGAAATCTAATTACTCCATCAAGTTGAAGTTTTACCTTTGTTTTCTGGCCACAGTGATAGATTCAAAAGGGACTGGGTTCAATGATTAAGACTTGCCTGATGTTCTTGTGCCATGGGCAACCATTTAAAATACAACAGACTCTTCCCACACAAGGCTCTTGGCATTCATAAAACTGTTCCTACTCATAGTGGAAAGCAAAGCCAAAAGAAGACAAAAAAAAAAGACGAGAGAAGTAATAATTCATGATGACTGCAGAGTGTAGTCTACCTGAGGCCAGGAACCCAGAGAACACAGGACAAGGCAACAGGTTGCCATATTGTTAGTGCTTTAGCAATGATCATCATTTGTCATAATAATGTAATGAGCAAAGATAAGGCAAAGGCAGAAGGATTAAAGGAGAGCACTCAGCACACATAAGCCATGCTACATCTACCAAATTCCCAGTGCAGCTGCTTCAGGGATACTAAGCCTCATGCAGACAGCTGCATCCCCTTGTTGCCATCTGTGGTGGGTATCTCTGGTGCTGCTACTCACAGCAATCTGCACAGTTGCAAAAGCATAACCCTCCATCAGCAGAAGATAGCTGCTCCCACACCTGCTTTTGCAGGGAGCATGGCTAGCACCCAAGCCATTGGATACAAGAGCTTTCCTGAGATGTAATCAGCTGTTAACTAATCCTAGGAGTGATGGCTACAGAGAGGAATGTCTTACCAGCTGAGGCATCAGATGGGAACACAGAGCAGGCATTAAGTTGTCAGTTTTATTAGACAACACTGATCTCATTGGTACAGACTTGCTAATTACACTTCAGGAGAAAGTTTCCTTAAGAATGGTGTGATGGGAATCTGAAATGGGTCAGGTTTTAAAGGTGGGCCATCCTAAATCAATCCAAATCATAGGTGGCTCAAACTTTCTGTGAGCATTCCCAGAACTCCTGAAGCAATGATTTCCAAATGATCTCTCTTATTGGAGCACAGGAACTTAAATGAACAGAGTGAAGCAGATCAGAAACAGATGATACAGAAACATTTTTTTTTCCTCTGCCCCAGATATTATTATTGGGCAAACTCCTTCCTTCAGTCTCACCCTAAGTCTTGAAAATCTGAGGCTTACTGGCTTGCAACAAACTCCACTGTCTCCCCCTTGCTCTCCTGTAAAAGATTTTTCCATCATAGTTAAGGCTCAGTGAGATGTCTGCTCCCTGATCTTAGATATCCCTTCATTCCCTGCTTGTGTTGTTAGTCTCTGCCTCTCTAACACCACAAACAACTCTCCCCTGTGTGTTTTCAGTAGCTTTTGAGAAAGGAACAATTTCTTCCAATCTCCACAGGCTGCTCTTAACTTGGTGTAGCAACCAGGGCAGGGACACACAGAAGTGGGCAACCTTCTCTACTGGTTCAGTGGTGCTGGTTCATGATAACCTGCAAACAGGTAACTAAACTCATAGGCTGGTGAACACAGGTGGGCATTTGAATTAAAAAAACTAAACAAAACAAAAAGCAAATGCTCCCATCATGTCTCAAATCACATCAGTTACAAACCTTGTTATTGTGGGCCCAACCTTAATCCTCTAGGAAATGAAGTCAAGCGACACAAGGTAAGTTACTGCCAAATAAAATCTATCTGCTTTAGTTGTTATTGTAGGTAAACCCAAGCTCAGCTTGAGAATTTACATTTACATGTGAGATGATCAGGCCCTAAAATCCCAATCAGTTAAGCATCATGCTCTCTCGTGGTCTCTAAAAAAACCCAAACCTAACATCATGGAAATCTTATTGTCAATCTTACCACAACACAGCTCTACAGAGAGCTCCAGGTTAGCATGCAATACACCAATGGAGCCAAGAGTACAGCACAGCTATTTTCAGAGCCTTGGAGCAGCACCAAACCAGGATGAGAGGGGACAAACTGCAGGAGTTTGGGAAGCTGTTCAGGCCACACGTCTCCCAGAGGGAAGGGTTGGATCAGAAGTCCTGAATGAAGAAGTCCTGTACTCCTAAGATGGACAATAGGAGGAGCTCTGAAGGAAGTTTCTTACATAAACGTCTAATGCAAAGCATCATGCCTGAATGTTGTCCTTCCAAGCTCATCTTACAGATCCAAATCCTCAAATAAGATTCAAGTCTAAGACTTGCTTGCAAGCCTAACTTGTTTGCCTCTCTGGGAACCAAAGTCTGGTTGTGATTTTTCAGTGAGACTTCATCTATTGTCACTCCAGAAGTTGGGAAGGAGGTTATCACCTGAAGCTTGCTTTCTAGCTTTTCTGCCCATGAAGCATTTCAACCTAATGCCTGATTAGGATTCTTTTAGAGTGATTGGCCATGGTAAGCTTCTGGAATAGTGCTAAGCCAGTTCAATTGGAAGAGGCTCTTAGAAGAGATCTAGCTTCTTAATGACATATGGTCTAAAGGTTACTTGGAACACCAAGAAGTCTTTCTGCCTTCATTTTCAAGGTCTGCAGATTTCTTCCTGGCTGAACCTGGGGATGTAACTCTGAGATTTTCCACTAAAGATAGAATAAGAGAAACAAAGCTTTTGAATACTGATTTTGTATGGTGGAAATGATGTATTGGGGAAATGAACATGCCATTTTAATGCCGGGGACTACTGGATTTTTTTCTGCTTAATGCTATTAAAACTGCTGGTAAAAGATTGCTTTATCTCAAGAGTTACTTTCTAATACATAATATACAGTATGTTATGAAAAAAACATCATTTCATTCACCATTGAACTGAAACAATCTTAGAATATATAATACAAATTGTGGAATGGAATTGGATAAAAACAAGACAGGTAAGAAAGAATAATTTTCTATCTGCCTTTAACCAGACACCATTGATATTGGAGGGAGGAGCATTTGGAAGACAAAGAGTGTTACTAACATTGGTCACATTAAAAAGTATGAGTGAATCACAATATGATCAGAATCTTACTTTTATGCCAGAATGGCTGTATATAATATTATCTATTCAGAAATTCTAGACCTCAGCTGTGCTCATTTCACTGAAGATTTCCCCCCCCCCCAAATTAAATAGCAAAAGCAGGGAGCTCTGGAGGGAGAAAGGTACAAGAAATCCATAAAGCAAGGCAGAGGTCTTTGAGAGAATATGGAATTTCCTTGCCTAGAGTATAAATCATAATCTTTAGTTTTATGGGAAAATACTGTTTCATTTCATATAAGAAGCCTGTAATATATTCTACTTTAAAGCCCTTGACAAAAACAGGTGAGAAAATCATCCAGAGCTGGTTTATGATACAGCCTACTGCATGAAAAGCAAACCAGAGAGCAATCTGCTGTTTTAATTACATCCTCAGAGCAAATGCAGTATCTGCAGCTTTAATAAACATTGACCCTTTAACTGAATGTGCCCTACAAACACATTAATGCCCATCTGGGAAATAATCCAATGAAATAATCCAATCATACCAACAGGGAAAGACTGTTAGATTGGCAAGTGAGGGCTCATACACTTTGGGTTGCAGCAGGCTGGTCCCTGTTAGCCTGTAGATCTGTGAACTTCTCATAGAATTATTCCTCTTTTAAAAGCAACTTGAAAAACCAGTTGTCCTGAAATGAGTCAAAATAACCTCACTGTGAAATTAAGCCCTCTTGGGTTACACAGACATTAGCTGGCAGGATGGGAAAAAAGTAAACTGAATTTCTCTCTCTTTGCTGGCCTATCACTCCCATGCCACTAAACCATGGCCCAAATATTGTATTAATTCTTCCTATAATGGCATATTTTTACACTGCATGTACAGCTGTGTGCATATATATATTATAGATATAATCATGGAATCATTAAGGTCGGAAGAGACCTCTAAGATCATCAAGTCCAACCATCTACCCATCACCCTCACGCCACTAAACCATGTCCTTAAGTACCATATCTATATGTTTTTTAAACACCTGCAGGGATGGTGACTCCAGCACTGCCCTGGCAGCCTGGGCCAATGCCTATTAACTCCTTCTGTAAAGAAATTATTCCTAATATTCAATCTTAACCTCCCTTGGTGCAACTTGAGGCCATTTCCTCTTGTCCTACAATAATAACATAGTTGTGTGTATATATATATATATATAATTGTATGCATTTAAACTGCATGTCCCTATTCACTGCTCCATGCAACTTTTGTTTATATGAATTGTCTCCAAGATGAAAAAATGAGCTCAGACTCCAGTAATTTGTTCCACAGCAACTGGGGACTTGCTAGCAAAGTTTCCATTCATTCTAGTGTTTTTTGTTTGTTTGCATGTTGATCCTAGTGCAATTAATTCCTGTAAGGTCTCCAGCAACAAACAGAAGGTAGTAGTTTGCATTAATTTCTATCTTCAAAAATCAAAACTTGTCATGAAAGTCAAATACTCATCAACAAAGTGCAAGCTGTGAAGGAGCATTTTATCCCTGCTACCTTCATGAGGAACTCTGTGTGGAAAATAGCTACATTTAAATACACAAGGATCTCTTTCTCTTTTAAAATTCTGAATTCATAACTCTGCAAAGTCTACAGACACTAAGCCTTAAAGGAGAACTAATTTTATTGTGTGTTGAAAAAATATCCAACTACAAGTAAGACTTAAAATGTTAGTTCTTTTCACTCTCACTCAAATTATTTTTGGGCACAGAGTTCCCTGACAGATATGTTGAAATACCTGATTTTTGCTTTGTCTCCCCTTCAGGATGATCACACAGAATTTCACATACTTCCTCAGAGACATGATGCTATCTGCAATTAAAACAAAACAGGAATGCCCAAGGAGGTGGTAAAGTCACTGTCCCTGGAAGTGTTTAAGAAATGTATAGATGTTCTACTTAGGGCCATGGTTTAGTGATATGGTTGTGATAGGTATGGTTGGATTTGATGATCTTAGAGATCTCTTCCAACCTTTGTGATTCTGTGAAGAATTTATTGTTTCAAATCAACTTTTTCCGCCTTTCATTTATTTGGTGAAGTAGTTTACATTCTTGAGAGGCCAAATAAAAATAATAGAAGCTTTCACACCTAAAATCTAACCACTTTTATGTCCAGAACAAACAGAAGGTAGATTCTGACTGAGTCTCTACCTACACAAGGCTATATTCCTTATAGCCTTGTATGGGCTATTCCTATGTGGAAATGTGGAAGCATAAGTATAGTTTGCTGTTAAGTTCAAAAGTCAATCCAGAAGTGCAACACCTCCTTGACATTGCTCAAAAGCAGATACCTTGATAAAGGGCTAAAAAAGAAAGCCAGACTATGCTAATCCTTCCCCACAATATTTTTTCTATCTCCAGTGTTTAGTAGTTCAGCAAATTCCTGGATGAGAGGAATTATTATTATTATCTTTATGCCTATAGTATCTGGTGGATTTTTCCTCTGTTAATTAGCTTTCTGAACAGCTGTACAATTTTAATATCAAAATATCCTGTGGGAAAGACTTCTACAGTATATGTAATTTTGTTCATTTTCAACCTACCCCTCTCCAAAATATCATTTGAGCTCTCACTAGCTTTTGGAGGAAAAATGACCTTGACTATTCACCTTCTCCAGGCCATGCTAGCTGTGAAAAAATTAGGTGATCTCTCCCTGGCTGAGAAGTCCTAAAGCATTTACTTGTCCCTCTTATGAAGGCTGTTTCTTCTCTTTGATCACTGTTATTGCCCTTCCTTGAGCCTTTTCTGGTTCTGCCTTGTCCCTTTGGGGATGAGGGATGGGAGGGAAGACCAGAAATACAACACAGTAGTTACAAGTGGACATAGCTTTACCTGCTGTTTTGTTCTCTGCTCCTGCAGCAATAATTTCCTGCTCTTTTATTGTTCTTGCTGGTAACCCAAGGACATAGCATGGAGATAGAAGTAATATGTTTAGCAGAACAAATGAAACAAAAAAAAAGGTGATGACTTTTGGCCTGTGTTTTGCAAAGTGGCTCCTGTGCTGAACAGCAAGTGGAATACCTAAAAATTCCGTCTCATTTTGTAGTTGCTCCTTTGACTTTTAGTGAATAGGAAACTCATGTTTTCACAGAATTGCATCACATATCCAGGACCTTTTCTTTCCTGAGTGGTAGAAACTAGTACAAAATTAATCATCCTACATGTAAATTAGGATATTTTTACTACATTGTGTGTTACTTCCCAGAAAATCAAGTAACTGGTGTCTAATCTCAGAATCTCTAGTTGAGATGCTGGTAAGGAATTATTGTCATAGGCACCACCTTCTATCTCTTGAGAGTAGAGGCAGTTTTCAGGAAGATAGTAGTTAGCTATTTCATCCTCAATTTCCTTTAGATCTCCTGAGTAAATACCATATGGTCCTGGCAGTTTGCTACTGTTCACTTTGTCAATTTGTTCTATAACCTCCTCCACAGACATTTCAGTTTAAAACAGATCTTCTGATACATCCTCCTAAAGACAGCTTCTGGAATGTGAATGTTTTAGATCTTCCAGGATGAGGAAACATCCAAGAATCCAATTGTTTTTTTCTGCTGTAACTTATCCTCCCATTGATATGTCAATTTGCCTTAATGACTCCAAGGGAAGCGTCCCACTCCCAAGGGCTTTGGGGGAAGAGTTTGCTGGTAGTTTTTTATGCATTTAATAAATAGTCCCTAAAACATTTATTGTTGGCCAGGGATTTGTGTCATTATGCTTAATTTGCCACTTTTCACATTGTCTTCTCTTTTGCTTGCTTGGTCATGGCTTCTGGTTTTTGAAGGCTACTTTCTTACCTTTTTCAGGATGTTTTAGAGTGGTTTTCTGTTCAAGATTATAAAACTATATATTTGGGGGAAGGACAAAAATCACTGTTCATTTTTTTAAACTGTTTCTTATTGTCTTTGTTTTCTTCACTACTTTTTAAAGACTAATTTATTAATTGCTTTTCTTTCTACCATGTCATGCACTCCTATTCAGCTCATTCATTGTCCTGTTCACAGAATCACAGAATCATTAAGGTTAGAAAAGACCTCTAAGATCATCAAGTCCAACCATACCTAACACTAACATCCCGCTAAACCATGTCCAAGGCAGTTCCACATCACCTCATAATGCTCTATAGAATAGGAAAAGACACAAATCTTGGTGATATAACCAAACTCCTTCAATTTGGATAGCATTTTCCTGCTTTCCTGCCCCCTGAATTCTTCCTTGTCATAATTTGGTATAAATTGCTGCCTTTCTTTCCTCTCTGCCTTATTTTGTTTTCTGCGGGCTGGAATCCATGGGGCACATTTTTAGCTTCACCTGTGTCACCGCAAAGGCTAGAAGTCAGCTAATTGTGATTAACATGCAAACCTTAATGCATCAGAAGGAGGGATGCCTCAGGGGAAGCAAGAATTTTCCTGAGCTGATCTACAGAGTTCAAGTACATTGCTGTGATCTACACACTTAAATGAAAATCAATAGACAGCAATAAAAAGAAAACACCTCGGGGAGATTCAGGTTCTGCTGAGAGCATTCTCTTGGGGCAGTGCAAGCATTTCAGACACCAACAAAACCTATTGATCACCTGCTGAAGAGGAACAGAAGTACCCAAAGTTCTTTAGAGGAGCCTTATTCTGTCCTGCAGCCTGAGCAGCCTCACAGATAAGCATCAGGGAAGCTGAATGCTTTTCTGCAATTGCCTTAGCCACAGAGGAGAATTGCTGTCCTAAGAAAACATGTGTGAAATGTCCACCCTAAGATGACTCACCTACTTAGCAGAGAAACCGCTATAGATCTTACCTTTATCAGAGCCACAGAAAACAAATTTTCCAAGGCTGGAGTGCCTCAGATGACTGATGTAAGGAATTACCTAATCAATTTTCTGCTGAAGGACAAGGCAATTTCCTGTCTAGACTGTATTGTAGAAGTGCTTGATACTAATTTTCTGCAAGCAAAAGAAGAGCTGCCTACGACTCTTTTCTGCTCGCACAAAGCCTGCAGAAGACCCTGTGAGGTTTCAAAAGGAGTACTGAGCTGACTAAAAATCAGAATACACTAGAAAACTTAACATCCTGTTCTCCTCAGTGTTTCTGTGGAGAGCAGACAGTGGTTATTTTCTGCTTACCAACTGCAAAGAAAAAAATGTGATGCTAGAGCTAACCTTGCCTCAGGTCTCTGCTTACAACCCAAAGACTTAACTGTGATTCTCTCCTACCTGTTAGATCAAATTAACAGAACTATTTGTGAAATAAAATGCTTCTTGCAAGTGAAGGTATCACAGTTTGACTGATAGGTTGCTTCCCCTGCTCTGTCATTTTTGTCTGTATTATTAAACTACAATTCAAAGGACAAACTGAAACAATTCCTTTTACTTCTGGACTGGATTTGACTCTAATTACACTATTATTTTGCAAGCCATTTAATTTCTTCTTTTGTCATACATTTGTTACCACTATATATTTTCATTACCGCTGTATATTTGTTACCAGATACTTACTTTATCTCTAGTATAGGGGAATAATCTCTTTCATGTTAGTTTTTGTAGTTGCTGGGAACAATTCATTCAGAAATTGCAGCACTTCAATATATCTTTGTTGATCACATATATTCCACTAATGGTATAACAGAAAAAATGGCTCTAAAACTACAGAGAAGACTTAGGAGCACTGTAGTCTTGCTTAAGGACCTCCATATTCCATTTTATTCAGACATCAGGAGCTGTTTTCCATGTATCAATAGAGTAAGAAGATCGTCAGAGGCAAAGCCTAAAGAGAAATACTTGCTGTTGATCCCAGGCTGAAGAACTGAGAGGTAGAAATGCTCTGAGATTTCTTTTAGATGTTGGAAATATCCAGTAACTATAAGTAGGTGCTACAGCAAAAATTGCTCATGCTTTTCAAATTAATCACACTGCAAAGGAGGTTTTTGGGTCATAAACAACCTAGGCTGAAAGGGGCCTGTGGAGGTTACCTTTTCCAACCTCCCGCTCAAAGCAGGATCATCTCAGAAGTCAGATCAAAAGTGGATTTGCCTCTGCCGCCTTTCCTGAGGCGCCTTCTCCCTGCCGCCTTTTCCGAGGCGCCCCTCTCCCTGCCGCCTTTTCCGAGGCGCCTTCTCCCTGCCGCCTTTCCTGAGGCGCCCCTCTCCCTGCCGCCTTTTCCGAGGCGCCCCTCTCCCTGCCGCCTTTCCTGAGGCCTCTGCCCTTCTGCTCTCCCAGCAGAGCTTGGAGAGGTGAAGCACTGATAATGAAAAGAGGAGAGGGATTAGACATCATGGCAGATTCTGTCAACCTCTGCAGTCCTGGGGACCACAACCTTGGTCTCAGAAGCCAAGAAAACCTGCCCCAGGAGCTGTGCTGGAGAACCTCCCCACAAGGAAGGTAAGGAAGTCACTTATTTCTTCACAGCTGCAGGGATCTTTTCTTCAGGCATATTACTTTAAATCCTTAGCAGCACAGTGTTGGATATCCTTTCATAAATGAACTTCATATCAGATGAAGAGATAGGTTCCTCATTTAGGTTCTGAGCCCCATCTCCATAGAAAGTGTTTTGCTATTCAGTGTGTCCTGAATTGCAGCTTGTATTTCCTTGCCTCTGCAGTCATTTAATTTCACCATTTGAAGAAGGAAATCCCACACTGGGTTTCATTGGAGGATTGGGGGAGAGAAAAAACCTCCATCACTCATTCAGAAAGGTTTTGAAATCCCATCCTGAAATGATGGTTAGTACTGTAGCCCTAATGGAAGATGTGGAAGAGACTTCTATCAAAAAAACCCCATCAAATTCTTTAAGTTAATCTGCAGACACTAGAGGATATAAAGCATTTTGAATACCTGAGAGAGGAACAATTACAGATCTGACAGCACTGAACACACTGATGTCACTAAACAAATACAGATCTAATTCCAGATATGTTTAATCAGTCTTATTCAGGAAAAATCCTTTGAATTTAGGGAGAACTGTGCTGGAATAAAATGCATTAATGGACTTTAATCTCATTAAGAAACAGATAAAATGCCCATGTGTAGCAGAATCACAGAATCATTAAGGTTGGATCATCAAGTCCAACCATCCCTATCACCAACATAGCAACCATTTGGTACACTAGGCCAGGAGCTCTCTGCTCTCTCAGCACAGGCCAAAAAAGGTAGATTTCTGATTGCACACGTATTTTCAGCAAGTAAAAAGATTACGTGAGGCTTTCCAAACTTAATGACTTTGTTTCATTATGACTGAAGGAGTAACACAGGCTGTCACCATACATCTTGAAATGAAATCTGTATGCTATGGAAAATAATACTCCCCTGCTTCCACGGCACTTCTGTGGACCTCCTCAAATAGGACATGACAGGAAAGGCACAGTTAATCCTATTCTGATGCCAGAATTTTGCAGAAGAGGAGGTGATTTTAAGAATCAATCTTTCAACAGCATGTACCTAGTGAAAATCCTTTCCTAGTTATAATCTTCCTTTTAAACAGTGTCAGATCACACTGAAGAACTACCTGTACACATCTTCTCCCTGTAGCACAGGTTGCTTAATGCCAGAATGAGAGTAACTGCAAGGGCCTGAGGAGCTAAAGCTGGATTGTGGTTGACTGCTACAGCTCAGATTTCTGCTCATCTTCAGGTCAAATCTATTCAAAACAAATTCATTTCAAGTTTTAGAGTTTGCCTGCTTCCAGGTCTTTCAAATATTCTTTCAAGCTGCCTGCATGCTGATGCAGTGGTGGTACAGGGTTTTAAAACATCTGCCAGATTACACTCCACATGCTGGATGGTGGCAGAGGTGTTAAAACCATGGTGCTGTGTACAGGGGAAGCAAGTGAACTGGTTAAGTCAGTACCAGTGACAAGTCTTTACCTTTGCATTTAGCACACTGAGACCTTGCCAGGGCTTGGAGGCACTGCTTTGGCAGCTCTAGCATCAACGGTATATTTCACATCTTATGGACCACAAGAAGAGGTTAGACTCTCCATTGTCTTGTGGCTTTTGCAGTCATTTAAATCTGCTCTGTTGAGCACAAACCTGAGCTAGAGCAGTGGTGGTGCAAGTACACATACCTACACTCTTCAAGGATCTGCCACCTCTTCCTCCTCAGACATTTGCTCTTGACCCCTCCATTCTCTCACCACCATGCTGGGTTTTGCACCTGGGACAGGACAACCCTGGATGTACATAGAGATTGGGGAAGGAGAGGCTGGAGAGCAGCCCCACAGAGAGGGATCTGGGACTTCTGGTCCACGGCAAGTGGAATATGAGTCAGGAGTGTGCCCTGGAAGCCAAAAGGGCCAACTGTGTCCTGGTGTGCATCAAACACTGCTCTGTTAGCTGCTCGAGGGAGGTGATTGTCTTACTCTGCGTTGCTGTGGCCTCACCTCAGTAGTGTGTGCAGTTTGGGGAGTCACAATATAAGGAGGATATAAAGCTGTTGGAGAGCATCCAGAGGAGGTCAGGAAGATGATGAAGGGTCTAGAGGGGAAGCCCTATCAGGAGTGGCTGTGATCACTTGGTTTGTTCAGCCTGGGAAAGAGAAGACTGAGGGGAGACCTCATTGATGTCTATAACTTCCTGAAGAGGGGAAGCAGAGTGGCAGGAACTGATCTCATCTCACTGGTGACTAGCAACAGGACTCAAGGGAATGGCATGAAGCTGTGCCAGGGGAGGCTTAAGTGGGATATTAGGCAAAGATTCTTCACCCAGAGGGTGGTGGAGCACTAGAAAAGGCTCCCCAGGGAAATAGTCACGGCATTAAGCCAGACAGAATTCAAGAAGCATCTGGACAATGCTTTTAGACACATGGTGCGAGTTTGGGGGTTGTCCTGTGCATAGACAGGAGTTGGACTCGGTGATACTCATGGGTCCCTTCCAACTCAGGACAGTCCTTCATGCTGGCACAAATGTTTCTACAGTCATTTATTGGATCCAACTAAAGAAAACAGGCCTTTGATGCTGGGGTGGGATATTTTGTTTTGAGCCAGGTCAGTTCCCAGGTGGTTCCCATGTAGAGCTGTGCAGACTCTGGTGTTAGCACAGACACAGCACTGCCTCAGCCTGGCAGATCACAGCCTGAGGGGCAAGGTTTTGTTCCAGCAAAAGGTGCATCCAATAGCCAAATACCAATTACAGAAAAACCTGTCAAAACTAGAATTGCACACATTTCCCATAACAGCAGGGAAAAGTACTGGAATCTCTCACCTCAGGCAGTAATCATGCTGCTGGTACCATCACACTGCTCATCTCCAGACTTGTGTTCCTGCAGGCTGGCATCACTCAACAGACATCCATGTGGAGCAGGCTTGTAAAACACCCTTAGGAGAACAGGCACACACATTTCCACAAGAGGAACACACCATACAAAACCTCTTTGGGAGCTGAGAGGCTCCACAAGGCTGTTCAAATGTTGCAGAGTAGACCTCAGTCACTTGTCTGCATTAGTCTGACTGGTTGCAAATGTCTGGATTTCTAAAGCAGGAAAAGCATAGCATTTTGGGGTTGCCAGAAAACAGTGCAATGATCCCATTTACCTGCCATTTCCCTGACTGTATCCTGTGTTTGATCCTCTCTGCATTAGTAGCAGTGCATTAGGTAAGTTAGTACAACATCTGCCTTCAGCAGGAGAGAATATGCTCTTGTATTTGGAGAAGTCTATAAATGAAGCTAATCCAAGTATCAGCCAGTTTGAAGGCAACATCTCTCAAATGAAAACAGAAACTAAAGAATACCCAGTGTGCTATCATGTATACAGAATTTTTTCACCCATCAGTATTCATTTTATTCTGTGCTAGTTATTTTTCTCTTCTGTGTTAGCACAGTTCTGTCTCTTTGTCAGATGCAAAGCTATACGCAGATATATACATTTTATCCTGATGTCAATATAGGTGATACTAGATGATAGGACAGAGAGCAGTAGATGATATCTCTGGGCCAGGACAGAAGCTAGAGGAAAATTGGCTTCAGTGTATCCCTGACAGTTTATACCAGCTGAGGATCAAGATTGCTCTCTCTATGTGAATTGGAGTTTCAAAAACACATCAAAGCACTTTTATAAAATGGTTTCAGTTCCTTCAGCAAAGAATTATCTTTATACTCCCCAACTCTCCAATAGATGGTTATCCTACTTTTTCTTCCACTTATTCCAGCAGCTAGATTTGTTGATCTTTCTCTCTTTGATTTTTGTGATACAAAGTTGGATTTGGCTTGCTGTGTAAAGGAGGTTAATTCAGGCACTTAGAAAGAGATCCAAAAGATGATTTAGGCATCTGAAAATAACCCACATTTACCCAGAATTGCCTTCCCCATAGCCTACACAGACTCATTATAGATCCCAAATGATTACCAAGAATTGTCACACACTGAACATGGAATTGCCAATACTCCAAACTCCACCAAATCTTTGAATTACCTCCTTAAGGACAAGGATCTAACCAGGATTCACAGCCACAAATCCTCTACAAGAAACACTTGTGGGGATTTTAAAAGAATTAATTCTCTCTGGAAATGGACACATTTGGTTCAAAATCTCCTAAGTGAGAACTTTCAGACCTATATGTACTACCTCTCAAGTGCCCTGTCCTGGCCAGAGAGCCTGGCTGGTGGAGCTGGGATGGCTGTGTGTCCCCTGCACTGCAGGTGCAAGTGGGACACTATGTCAAGGGGCACACAGTCCCTGTGGGGCTGGGGACACTTCACTCTACTCTCAAGAGGAAAAAGACACACAACTGCAGGAGAGGGCCTAGGGATTGGGCTTGATGATCTTAGAGGCCTCTTCCAACCTTAATGATTGTGTAAAAGAGTGATTCAGCATTTAATGAGGGCCTGCCAGCCTCTCAGAGCATACCTATACAATGGGTAGCCTCTGTGCTTGAGCCTGGCTGATTCTGCATGGAGCAGAACATGGATGCTCCAGAGTACAAAACTCCATGCTCTCCCCAAAAAGAGAGGGAGGAGCACTCTATTGGCTACCTTCAAAACTAGAAGGCAGGCTGCACAGGAATTTTCCTGAAACAACCTTTTCTACTTGAGCTTTCTCATTTTAGTCTGATTCACTTTCCCTAAGTATCTCCATCCCTTATCCAGATATCTCCATGAGACTGAAAGGCTTGGTTTACAAGCTAGATTAAAGATTGTTCTTTGTCCACCACAGGTGATTTTTCTACCCTTGGCACCACATTTCTAAAAACAAAGATTCCGTATTTTGTTTTCTCTTGACCTCTGCTTGTTACCTCAGAGTCACTTCTCACATGCAATTAATTCCTTGCATGAATCCTTCTAATTTCAATATTCCTGTAAAAATGGTTTAAATTCCTTAAAGCACTCAAGTTCAGCAAAGTACTTATTGAACCTTAAGCTTATTCTGAAGGCAATCTCTTTTCAGAGGTGCTCTTAAGCAACAGGGTTTAAGTCTATGTTCACAACTGGGTTGCTGAAAAGAGGATAGACTGCATCAGATCTCATCCTGAGCTGGTTGAAGCTGCTATTAAAGGATCTCCCCAAAAGCAGTGACTATTGGATTAGGGTTGGCAACCTCACTGCTTTGAGACCAAACTGGGAAAAAACTCTGATGTGTTTTCATTCCACAGTAACTCTCTAGAAACTCATCCAACTTCTTCCTCACATGTTAAAACACAAGGTATGAGATGATGAGAAAGAATTTGTACCTTCAACTTCTTTAATGCCATTTTATTATTAAAAAGATTAAACCAGAAAACATCTACAAGGAAGCGTCTTACACTTCGGAGGTCTAAAGCCACTTAAAATAATAATATTAATATATGTCATCTCTGTCAGATATTAAAACAAATGATGTGTTGTTTGGAACAGAATGATTAACCCCAGGCTGACTGGCTGAGATCACCAACCCAAGCCCCACTGACAGCACAGAACCATTTAGGACTTGAGAACATTTAAAGGCTTCTGAGCAATAAGTGGGGTGTTAGATTAATTAACATTTGCACAGTGCTCTGACTTCCTAAACTGGAATGTGTCCAAAGTCCACATGCTTATTTGTTATTATTTTGCACTGAGGAAAAGCAAAGAAATTGCCAGCATCACAAACAAGTGCTTGTTAAGCAAGGGCTTTAATTACTGCAAAATAATGGGAATTTTCTGCAGGATGTCTAGAAATCCCTGCACACACAACAAACATTTGAGCTTTGAGGCACAGCTGTGGAGCTCTGACTGGTGCTTGACCAGCACAGGGCTGAAAGATAAAGCTCAGAGGAGAGGGTCCCTGCTAAGGATGCTGCTGCCTGGGTACACACTGATGAGCCTGGAGTCTGCAATATGGACACTAATGCTCCCAGAGGAATCACAGGCTTTGGAGCTTGACTCTTCCTTCTCCTCAGCTACAGTCTACTTTTCAGAGGAGGTGTAAAGAGTGCCAAGTCTGATCTATTAGAATTAAAAAGGTTGATCTTCATATCTGAATGTCCAGTTTTCACCACAGGGTATATATATTTAGTATGGAATTACATAGATTAAATATATTAAAAAATTAAATTTAGAGGTTATTTACTTGTCTGTGGGCAAGCCCAAAGAACTTTTGTTGGTCAGTGCTCAATGCATTCATTATTTCTGGTTTATTTTTGTTAAAGATCAGGTTTTCTCTGCAGAACATCTATTCCAAAGTTCTTTTTCCCCTCTCCTCATTCCCAGGTTCAGGCAGTAGGCTTTACCTGAGCATGTCTGTTGTTTTACTGAAAAGATAGTGGACTGATAGATCACATCATGGAATTTTGTCTTCATTCTTTGAACTCTTCAGTATCTGCAGGGGCTACAAGAAAGCTGGTGAGGGTCTTTTTAGGATGTCAGGCAGTGCTAGGACTAGGGGGAATGGATACAAACTAGAAGAGGGGAGATTTCAGTTGGCTGTTAGGCAGAAGTTGTTCCCCAGGAGGGTGCTGAGCCACTGTGCCAGGTTGCCCAGAGAGGTGGTGGCAGCCCCAGCCCTGGCAGTGTTGCAGGGCAGGTTGGCTGGGAGCAAGCTGCTCTAGTGCCAGGTGTCCTGCCCATGGCAGGGGTGGTTGGAACTCGATGAGCTTTAAGGTCCTTTCCAACCCTAACAATTCTGTCTGAAGGTTAGGAGAGCTGTGAGGCTGGCTGTCAACATGCAGTCCATCTCAGAATGGATGCTCTGTGGATTCTGAGTGAGTTCTTCTAGTCTATACCAGAGATCTAGCACTATAGAGCTCCAGTGCTGGCTCTCTTTGAGCAACATCACCTATGCTGTGGCAACCTCTCCCTGCCACCACATACCACTGATGTGCTCTCTGTGGTACCCAGGGACAGCACTAGAGGCAATGGGCACAAACGAGTACCCAGCAAGTTCATCTGAACAGAAGGAGGAACTTGGAGGGTGGTGGAGCTCTGGCCCAGGCTGCCCAGGGAGCTGCTGGAGTCTCCATCTCTGGAGAGATTCCAAACCCAACTGGACACATCCTGTGCAAGCTGCTCTAGGTTCTCCTGCTCTGGCAGGAGGGTGGGCTGGACCATCTCCAGAGGTTTCTTCCAACCCCTGACATTATGTGATTCTGTTTCTTGACTGTGCTGTGCATGAGATGGAACAGAGATTGTAACCACGAAGCAGCAGAAGACCTTACGTTTGCCCACTGCTGTGATGCTTGGTCTCCCAACAGTGGTGCAGATTATTATTATGCTGAGGTTAAACTCTAAGATATATTCTTTTTAGAGCTTAGGAAGGTAACAGTTGGCAAGTGCAGTCTAGTAGACAATAGATTTTTCTTCCTCTGGGCACAGTCTGCCTCCTAACTGCAACAGTCTGAGGAAGATCAAAATGAGGGTGAAAAATTCCTAACATTCACTGTAGAGGGAGAAAAAGGGCTGTGATTGCTTGGCTCAAAATACCACAGATCCCCTTTTATCTTTGCTAGTTAGGAAGAGGGAAGAATTTGGCAAGCTAATGTACAATGGCCTGCAAAGAATTTACAGCCTATACAAAAAATGTCCCACAGGGAAAGTTCAGGCTTTCAAGAAGAAATCCTGCAGGAAATAGCTCCTTATCCAGCCACAAGCACCACTCACAAAGTGAAGCTCTGTTGCCAAAGGGATCCAGCAGTAGAGAAAAAATTCACTTTTAGAGAGATTTTTCTTACCTCTGACTGTTTTCTGCAGATCTGTGCAGTTTTTAGTG